>MVGU01001159.1:0-115000 GCA_002005505.1 Botryococcus braunii | reverse complement strand
GTGAAGCATTTTCTCCACCTCGTACTCGTCCTCCCCCTCCAGCACCTCAGCAGGTGGTGGTGGTTGGACACTGCCATCCCGGCGGTATCGTTCCAGCCGTGACACATGGAACACGTCATGTATCCTCCATCGTGCCGGGAGGACCAACTCATAGGAGTTGCCTCCAACAGACTTGGCAATTTGGAACGGCCCGACCCACCGAGGCAACAGCTTCGGTGTGCCCTCTTTGAACCTTAGGTTCTTAGCCGACAACAGGACCCAATCTCCTGGAGCGAATGTGACATCCTTACGCTTCGTGTTAGCGTAACGTGCCTGGCGTTCCGTCGCAATGCGATGTGCGCGCCGAGCTTCTGCCACTAAACGCTGAATGCGTTGGACAAAGCTCGAGGCAGCCGGGACCCTGAACTCTGGCAGCACCGATACTGGTAGGTACGGGTGATGACCATAGTTCAACATGAACGGCGTGAAGCCCGTGCTGGAGTGCTCTGCATTGTTGATAGCAAACTCAGCACACGACAGCTTCTCGTCCCAGTCAGTCTGCGACTTGGACACATACATGCGAAGCATGTTTTCAAGGACACGGTTCACACGTTCTGTCTGCCCATCCGTCTGAGGATGATACGCCGTTGACATGGCCTGCTTGGTCCCAAGCATCCGACACAAGGCCCGAGTGAAGTGGCTCGTGAACAGGGGATCCCTGTCAGACACCACTTTCCTAGGCACTCCGTGGAGCTTCCCGATATGATCCACAAATAGCTTCGCTGTCTGCTCAGCAGTCGCCATGGTCTGCGTAGCCACCAAGTGAACCATCTTCGACAGCTTGTCCACCACAACCAGTATGGCATCATGCCCATCCCTGGTGCGAGGCAACTCAGTGATGAAGTCCATGGTCACCGTGTCCCACGGTTTATGCGGAAGCTCAAGGGGATGCAACAGCCCCGAAGGCTGTGCATGTCTGGCCTTGTTCTTCTGGCAGAGGTGACAGTGAGTTACATACTGCGTCACATCCTGTGTCATCGTCGGCCACCAATAATGGCGGGCAACCAACTTCAGGGTTTTGTTCACACCTTGGTGTCCAGCAAACGGGCTATCATGCATTTCTTCCATAAGGTGGGATCTAAGCTCAAATGCATGCGGCACAACAATCTTTCCTTCGTGTAACTGGAAGCCGTCGTGTGCGACCAGAGCGCCACATTGCTAGGTTCCTTGAACCAAAGGTCTTCCTGATAACCACGCACAAACTTGTCCTTCCACGTCATGCCCTGTCCCCCACCTGAAGGAGGCCTAGACTCGTGTCCCATACCACGAGCCTCTGCAGCCAAGGGAGTACCCTGTGCCCGGGTAACGGCGCAAATGACATCCCGAAGGGAGTGATTTGGAAGACAAGGGGGACCCTCCGAAACGTATGAACGAGTGGAAACCACGACAGCGTTCACCAATGAGTTTGGAGGTGTATATCCCACCGGCGTGCGGCTCAGCGCATCGGCAACCACATTTGAGGAACCCGCCATATGTTCCCATTTGAAATGGAACCGGGAGAGAAACTCTGCACAACGTGTCTGGCGGCGGCTCAACTGTGCCACAGTGTCAAGGTAGGTAATAGCCTTGTGGTCAGTGACCACGCGGAACTCCAGCCCACCTTCAAGATAACAGCGCCACACCGTTAAAGCGTGAACCACTGCTAACAGCTCTTGCTCCCCAGTAGGATAATTGATTTCTGCCGGTGTGAGGCGACGACTCTCAAAGGCAATGTGGCGGCCCTCTTGATATAAGACGGCCCCTAGACCTGCCAAGGAGGCATCCTTATGCACCTCAAACGGCTTAGTCAAATCCGGGAAAGCCAAGCACGGAGCTTGAGTCAAAGCCTGCTTAATAGCATCAAAGGCTTGCTGACACGAGCTCTTCCAGTCCCAAAGGACATCCTTGCGAGTCATGCCATGCAGGGGCATGGCCAGCCTTGCAAAGTCCTTAATGAACTTACGGAAGTATGTTGCCAATCCAAGAAAGGATCGCAACTCCGTTAAGCACGTGGGCTTAGGCCAATTGTAGACTGCAGCAGTCTTGCGTGGGTCAACCTTCACGCCCTCAGAAGAGACAATATGGCCCAAGTAAGCCACTTCAGACTTAGCGAAGGAGCACTTCTTCATGTTTGCATAGAGCTGATGCTCTCGAAGAAGCTCCAACACTTGCCGCAAATGCTGGCAATGCTGTTGAGTTCTGAACATTATTATTGAATGCCTTGTGCTTTAAGTGATCTTCATGTGTGCACTATTAGGATATGGGTCCATTGAGAACATAAGGTACCTTGAGACACGGCAGATTCTGGACGTTTTCGAACATAAGGTACAATCCTATCTAGATCACACGTTTGTCGGATGAACTCTTAAGGCTGCCCCACCGGAGTGAATACCAACTGGTTGTGAAAGATGCTGGGCATCACCAGATGCTAGTCTTGTCCGACAGTTGTGTGTGGCACTCAGCAGACAGTCGTACGGACTGTAGCTGGAGTAACTTCGTCTATTGACGACCTGTCTGCTTTGTACAGGTACGGTGCGGCAGTGTGTGTTGTATCATTGTTGCTATTGTGAGAGTGAACAAGCTTAGTGTACCCTGTAGTCACTCAAACAGATAAGGGACAGTGACTTCAGGGAGTATAGGCATGTACTTGAACGTAGCCGTCTAGAGCCTTATCTAGTGATTGCTTGATCGGTGCTTGTGTACAAGATAATGATGTAACGTAACTGGTTGTGAAAGATGCTGGGCATCACCAGATGCTAGTCTTGTCCGACAGTTGTGTGTGGCACTCAGCAGACAGTCGTACGGACTGTAGCTGGAGTAACTTCGTCTATTGACGACCTGTCTGCTTTGTACAGGGAAAGCCGATTGCCCATAACCTTTCACAGGTTATGGGCCCACGCCCTTCCAGCTGAGCCAAGTAAAAGCAGGAGTGAAGGTCGTCTACGGATGGGTCAGACGTAAGCGTCAACAAAGGAGCTCGAGCATGGCGCAGCGGCGCAAGGGAACTCGAGTGTACCAGGACCATTATCTTACTCACAGTTTACCTTTCTGGGAAATTCATAATTGAAGTTTTAGCTGTGCTTTATCATTCGTAGACGTTGTCTAGAAGCACTGAGTGAGTCGGGCCGGACTCCGGCGCAAACTTCTGAGGGGAACATATCTGCTACTACTGTGCAAGACTGGCTGGTAAATTTCCATGACATGGAGGGAATTGTAGGGTATTGCTGCATTCCAGAAGTTTATGAGTAAGTTTGGCTGGTGAAGTGACAATAGTATGACAAAAAGGGGCAAAGAAAAGGAAAGTAGCAGTGAAACAGCAATGTCTCAACCTGGAGAAGTCAGTGGGGCCACTCCAGGGCAGTCTATGACCGGGACACAATCAGCCACTGCAGAACCAAAGGTGGAGATTGACAAGGCAGCCTACATCCCCAATACCTCTAATCCAAAGATGACTGTCATGCTTGATGATGGAGGGCGCAATTTTGAATTTTGGTATGAAAATTTGGAGGCGTGCGCAAACACCAAGGGGGTCAGAGCGGCTTTGGAGAGGCCAATGCCAGGGTCGGTGGAGAACTCAGCCATCAAGCAGTGGCTGATCCAGTCAGTTCCAGTCATCTGGCATTCTCAGATCTCATGCCACAAAGCAGCGTTCGACTTCATCGCGTGGGTGAAGAACAGTCACACTGGAGGGAGCAACCAAGACATCAACCTTGAGTGGTACAAGGAAATGGAGCAGGGCATCAAGACAGGGGAGACACTCAAGGTCTACCTCTACAGAATGATGGATCTGGCTACAAGTCTCAGAAACAACGCGTTCATCCTCTTGGACCACAATGTTGGGGAGCTGATGGTGAAGGGCCTCCCTCCTGTGCTGAGGCTCGAGTCCCTGGAGGTTATGGCAACCGACAAGCCGCCATTGGAGCTGATTCAAAGAATCCTGCGCGCCGCAGCCAGCCGTGGGTACAAGGACCCACCTGCAGAGGGAACACCTCAGGCCATGGCAGCTGCAGCAGTGGCTGGTCCCTCTGGGGGGGTAGCTGGAGCGTCATCAAGCGCTGGAGCTGCACCAGGAGTGGGAGCAGTACCGGGAGTTGGAGCAGCACTACCAGCAAACGAACAGCCTCCCGCTGGCCCCTCTGCAACTACTTTTGGTGGCAGGGGGCGTGGACCTGGCAGGGCAAGAAGGCCCAGAGAGGAGCTTACATGCCACTTCTGCAAGGCAAAGGGCCACTTCATGACTGACTGCGGACCGCTCAGGCAGCTGCAGGCTCTGCATCAAAACATGCAAGCGGCAAGCGTTGGGCCTGCAGCTTACTGGGGCCAGGGAGGCCCACAGTCGTCTCCTCAAGCCTGGTGGGACCATGGATCTGGCCGGGGTGGCCCGCCTTCATCCGCTTCCAGCCCTGGACCTCCTTCAGCATATAACTATCCAACAAGTCAACACACGTTTCCGGGGTGGCATTTACCACCTCCACCCCCTCCTTCTGGTGAGGCGATGTTTATCTCTCTCAATGTGCTTGCCCCAACTTCGCATGGAGCTAGCAGCACATCTTGGTTAATAGATAGTGGTGCCTCTGTGCATATAGTCAATGATCTCTCATTGCTCCATAATCCAGTTATGCATAGACAGCCTCTTCCTCTGCACTTGGCAACCTCAGACGCCAAGGGAGGAATCATTGCATCTGGGTCTGTATGCCTTGTGAATGCAAGGCACGAAGTATTCTGGCTGCACAATGTGCAGTGTGTTCCTTCTGCGCATACCAACCTCATTTCAGTCACTGGTGCAATTCAGGATGGAGCATCTTTCCTGACTGACACTGCAGGTGGTTACACAGCCATGAAGGGACCTGAAGGGTGGTGTGGAGATATCACCCGCGCACGAGGTCTGTTTTTTTTGGAGTTTGTTAGTCCTGTCAGAGGGCAGCAAGTTGGCTGCAGACATATTGATCACATGGCTGAGGCGTCTCATCTTAGGAAAGGACACGTGTGTAGCGAGAGATCTCTGTGGCATGCTAGGTTAGGTCATCCTGGTGCCAGCAGCATGCAGAGGTTCTCCAAGGAAGATCTGGTTACAGGAATCAATATCTCCCTTGCTCCCTGCTCTGAGTGCCCCAAGCACTGTGAATCGTGTATACAAGGGAAACACTCCAGACCTCCTTTCCCTGTATCTTCCAGGCCTGCACATCACCCACTCGATAGAGTCCATGTGGATACTGTGGGTCCCATATCACCTCCTGCCATCACAGGTGAACGATATTGGGTCACTGTAGTGGATGAAAGTTCACACCAAGTTGCCTCCCTGCCTGTGAAGTCAAAGGATTGCATCCCAAAGGCTGTGATAGACCTGCTCCGTTTTTGGCAGACCCAACGAGGCACGGTTGTGAAGTGTGTGAGGACTGACAGGGGTTCAGAGTTCCTGAACCAGCAATTCAAAGAGTTTTGTGCTCAGCAGGGCACTAAGATGGAGTCCTCAGCGCCCTACACGCCTCAGCAGAATGGGGTGGCGGAGAGGATGAATAGGACCCTGAAGGAGCGAACAAGGACTCTGTTGGTCCATGCTGCAGCAGACCCCTCCCTTTGGAAGGAGGCGCTTGAGACAGCTACCCTCCTCTACAATGTGGGTCCTACTTCAGGCAGGTCCCTGACCCCCATGGAATTATTCTTTGGTGTCAAACCTGATGTGTCTGTGCTGCGCACGTTTGGCTGTGTAGCCCATGTGCACATTCCCAGTGGCCAAAGGTCTGTTTTTGGGCCCAAGACCATCCCTGGGATGTTTACTGGTTATTGTCCCCAGTCTAAAGCGTATCGTGTGTACGTGGGGAATGGAGTGTGGAAGGAGAGTAGGGACGTCAGCTTTATCGAGCACTTGAGGGGGGCTGAGAGAGTGGGTCTATCAAAGGTCCAGCCTGGGTCTGTCTATGATTCTAGGATATCACCCCCCCTTGGCAGTGAGAATCTGGCAACGCCTCAAGCAATTCCCTCTGCTGCTCCACCCACGTTCTGGGATGAGGAGGATGACCATGGAGTGGAGACGCTTTCCACTGGGGCTCCTGGGACCTCTGGACTTTGTGCTGGGGATCAGTCTGGAGACGGGACCACAGCAGCACATGACCAAGGAAACCCCACCAGCCTGGATTCTACTGTTGGGACCCCAGAACCATCTCAGCACTCGTGGTCGGTGCTTGAGCATATGCAGAATCTGGCCAGGGGGGGTGTAGAAACTCAATCCCAGGTAGAAAAAATGCAGAAGGTACAAGAGGGGTTGCGAATGCAGGGGAAGTCACAAATTCCCCTTCCTCCAGGGACCACCCTTACAAGGGAGCAGCGTTATGTACAGCGCGTGGCTAGGAGAGAGCATTCTGACATCCCATTGCATGCCCCTGACCCAGGTCAGGCAATTGTGAGTGAGCCAAACATGGTTGGTCTCCCTGATATGCAGGGGCAGGTTGAGACAGTCGAGGCTATGTTCGGTGCAGATGTAAGAGATGAGAGCAGTGGGTTAGACATGCCAGCAGTAGGGGAAGCTGGTGCCCAATCCCAGTCACTGGCTAGTCATGCTTATGGTGTGCAGGCTGACATTGTAGGCGCAGCTCAGGCAAGTCTGGGTAGTGTGCCCAAGTGTGAGTCCAGGAGAGAGAGAGAGCTGCTGCTCCCCTCTGCATTGCGGAAGGTGCGAGAATGTAAGGGTGCTGCACATGAGTCCAGTAGTCAAGGAGAGAGAGAGAGACTTGAGAAGGAATCAGATAATCCCGGCAGTACTGCCCAGTCCCAGCATAAGGTACATAATGTACCTTATTCTGGCAACCAGGGAGAGAGAGAGAGAGAAGGGAACAGCATCAGTAAGGCTGACAGCCCTGCTGCACCACAGCATAAGGTACAGAGTGTACCTTCTGTCACGTTGGGAAAAGTTCACGTGCCCTCAAACTTGAGGGAAGCCCAGCGCTCACCTCAGTGGGAGTTTTGGCAGCAGGCAATGCAAGAGGAGATGGAGTCTTTAGACACCCATGAGGTTATGCAGTATGTGGAAAGACCCCATGGGCAGAAAGTTATCCCTGTTCATTGGATTTTTTCTACAAAAAACGATGCACATGGGAATGTCACTCGGTTTAAAGCAAGATTGGTTGCCCAGGGTTGCAGACAGATTCCTGGTATAGATGTTGGTGAGGTTTTTGCACCTACCAGCAGCTATGGTGCTAGGAGAGCTGTGCTGGCAGTGGCTGCCACACAAAATCTTGAGATCCACCAAGTGGATATCAAGACAGCTTTTCTCAATGGGGAGTTGGAGGAAGAGGTCTATGTGACCCAACCACCAGGATTTGAGAATGGCAACACGAGAGTTGTGTGCAAGCTCAGGAAGGCACTCTACGGTCTTAAGCAAGCCCCACGGGCTTGGCACAAGACCTTGAGCGACAAGTTGAGCGTGATGGGGTATAGTGTGTGCAAGAGCGACGCTGGGGTATACATCAGGAGGGCCCCTGATGGTAATCTGTCGTTTATTCTTGTTTATGTCGATGATCTTCTCATAGTTGCCAGAGTGGTTGCAGAGATTGAGTGGGGGAAAGAGTTATTGAAGAAGGACTTCACCATCCATGATTTGGGAGAGGTGAATGATTTCCTGGGGTGTCAGGTCCTACGCAATAGAGTTCAGGGCACTATTTCCATGAGTTGCACTCCCAAGATTGATGCTCTTGTGGAGAAGTTTGGCGTTGCTGATGATGGACGTGGGGTTGATACCCCCATGTCCAAGGACTTCGTGGCTAGCAGCAGACCCGAGTCCTCAGATGGTATGTCACATGGGGCTGGTACCCCTCTGCCACCTGGTCATCGATACTGCGAGTTAATTGGATCGTTACTGTACATAGCCAATACGACCCGGCCTGACATTTCTCAGGCTGTTGGAGTGTTGTCAAGGTATAGAATGACACCCACTACCTCACACTGGAATGAGGCCATTCGAGTGCTGAAGTACTTGAGAGATACCAGAGAGTTAGCTCTTACTCTGGGTGGAAAGGGCCCTGAGCTAGAAGGCTATGTTGATGCCGACTATGCTGGGGACCTGGACCACAGGTATTCCACCACTGGCTATGTTCTATCAGTCTATGGTAGTGCCGTGGTTTGGGGAAGCAAGAAGCAGAGCTCAGTTGCTACCTCAACTGTGCAAGCTGAGTTTATGGCAGCTGGCCATATTGTGAAGGAAGCCAACTGGCTAAGGGGCTTCTTGGAAGAGATAGGGGCTGCACCTTGGAGGGTCAAAATTTTCTGTGACAACCAAGGATGCATTTCTAATTTACGGAACCCCCTGTATTCCAAATTCACAAAGCACGTTGCAGTAAGCTTCCACTACGCTAGGGAAGCTATGGCACTTGGGCAGGTAGATATCCTCTATGTGGAATCTGCACGCAATGTGGCTGACATTATGACCAAGCCACTTGCCAAGCCCGTGTTTGTTGGTCATCGTGATTCACTAGGTTTGAGAAGATACACTTAAAGCATGCAGGCAAGGGGAAGTGTTGAGTTCTGAACATTATTATTGAATGCCTTGTGCTTTAAGTGATCTTCATGTGTGCACTATTAGGATATGGGTCCATTGAGAACATAAGGTACCTTGAGACACGGCAGATTCTGGACGTTTTCGAACATAAGGTACAATCCTATCTAGATCACACGTTTGTCGGATGAACTCTTAAGGCTGCCCCACCGGAGTGAATACCAACTGGTTGTGAAAGATGCTGGGCATCACCAGATGCTAGTCTTGTCCGACAGTTGTGTGTGGCACTCAGCAGACAGTCGTACGGACTGTAGCTGGAGTAACTTCGTCTATTGACGACCTGTCTGCTTTGTACAGGTACGGTGCGGCAGTGTGTGTTGTATCATTGTTGCTATTGTGAGAGTGAACAAGCTTAGTGTACCCTGTAGTCACTCAAACAGATAAGGGACAGTGACTTCAGGGAGTATAGGCATGTACTTGAACGTAGCCGTCTAGAGCCTTATCTAGTGATTGCTTGATCGGTGCTTGTGTACAAGATAATGATGTAACGTAACTGGTTGTGAAAGATGCTGGGCATCACCAGATGCTAGTCTTGTCCGACAGTTGTGTGTGGCACTCAGCAGACAGTCGTACGGACTGTAGCTGGAGTAACTTCGTCTATTGACGACCTGTCTGCTTTGTACAGGGAAAGCCGATTGCCCATAACCTTTCACAAATGCTCCTCTGGTGTTTTACTGTAGATGAGGATGTCATCTAAGTACACCAAGACAAACTTATGCAGATACGGCCGGAATATCGTATTCATTGCCGTCTGAAAAGTTGCCGGAGCGTTCGTCAATCCGAACGGCAAGACACGCCAGTGAAACAATTTGTCGGGTGTGCGAAAGGCGGTCTTAGGCACATCCTCGTCGGATATCTGGATCTGATGGTATCCTGATGTCAAGTCCAGACTTGTGAACAAGGCCACACCTTGAAGCTGATCAAGTGCATCATCAATGCGTGGCATTGGGTTCTTGTTCTTGACGGTGAGTTTGTTCAGTGCGCGATAATCTATGACCATCCGCAAACCCCCGTCCTTCTTCTGGACAAACAGGATCGGTGCACCGTAAGGAGAAGTCGAAGGTTCTATGAACTTCTTCTCCAGGAGCAGCTTCACCTGCCTCTCAGCTTCCATCACCTCTGAACGAGACAGTCGGTAGAAGGGTCGTGATGGAGGCTTCGCGTGTGGATCAATCAGAGGGATTGTGTGAGAAACCCCAGGACGGTCAGGGGGCAGCCCTGGCACGTCTTCAGGGAAGACATCTGCAAACTCTTGTAGCAAAGAGTGCACACTCACAGGTACTTCCACAAGCGATGCTTCAGAAGACAGCAATTGCGTTACAGATGATAAGAACGTTTTACACCCCGAGCGCGCAAGACGCTTGGCTTGTACCATCGTTATGACTAACTTCTTTACATCTGTTCAATCAGAGTCAGTCATGGCGATGTTGTCCTTACATCGTAACCGAAAGGGCTTACCCTTCCTAGTGTACCCAGTGACACATTTGTCATCGAAGTTAACACTAGCGCGAGCTCTGGTCAACCACTGCTGCTTTAACAACACATCCCACTCACCGGAGTGAACATGCATCACTGTACAAGTTACAGCAGCAAAACGGTAACCCTGGATCGTCACAGAGATTGTAACATGCCCAAGATGATCAACTTCCATGCCATTGGACATTTGCAACACTGCCTTCTCCGGTGGTGACTCTATTTGTAGACCAAGTCTATCCGCGAGCGCTGCGCTGATGATGTTGCAGCTAGCTCCAGAGTCAGCCAATACCTGGCAGTGCACGCCTTGCACCTGGCCATCAAAAATCATAGTCAGCTTTTGCAACTCAGCATCTGGGTGGACAGCATTAGCTATAATCTGCATTGGACTTACATCAGCCCCCACTTGGTCTGAAGGCCCATACCTTCAGGAAGCAGGTGCCTTGCCCTTGCCCTTGTCGTGGGCATCAGGCTTCTTGCAGAACTTGACCGTGTGGCCCAGTTCCGCGCACTTGTAGCAGCGGCCTTCGCGTTTCATCTTCGCTGCGTACCCGCCCGGCTGCGTGCCCGAAGGCCCAGCACCAGATCCATTCGAGCCCGGAGGCTTCCCAAAGGCAGCGCGCTTAGGAGGTGGAATGGCATCCCCGTCTGCCAGGCGCGTGCCCTTGGTCAAGGCCTTCAGCTCCTGAGTCTCCTTCTCGCTCGCTGCACCCGGCAACATACGCAAGAAGGATTCAGCTTCCTTGGCAGCTTGAACAACAATGTCAAGGTTACCAAGCTCGTTACGAACGAGTGAATCTCTTGTTAAAACCTCCACAATGTTCGGTTTTAACCCCGCCCTAAAGTAAGCACAAGCTTCAGGGCCCGAGATAGGATACTTGACAGCTTCAACCATGATAGCACGAAACATAGCATGGTAAGGTGCAAGGGACTTAGTCTGCCTCAATCGCGCCAACCGAGGACGCACAGTATATCAACTTCCACTTCAACGAAATGTGCGAGAAGGGAGGTCTTGAAAATGGCGAAGTCCTTCACGTCCTTTCCTTGAACAGAAAGGGACCTTTTTAGGAGCGCCCATTCCTTAGCGGTACATTCGTACGCGAAAGGGGTACTGCTGCAGCTGCTTGCAACGGATGCTTCCGCGGTGCAACCTCCAAACAACAGCAACAACAACAAACTTGGCCCCCTTCTAAATCCCCAAGGGATACCTTCAAAACTTTCTCTCTTTGTTTCATATCGCTTATGTGTCTTGCGACTATTGTTGTCTCCGAGATATGTATGTCAAACTCCGATGCTTTCGTCGTGGGGCCCTTGACTTAAGTTGAATGAAATTGGGAACCGCATGTGTGTGAATTCAACGGTAATCGTCAGGTCTCCGATAAGCGGGCAATGGTGTTGTTGATATCGGTGTTCCTTCTACTCGCGATACCCATGGAACCCCAGAGTACTGTAGTGAATATAACACCCAGCAGTTTGGCTGCTAGAAATCAGCAGAGGGTCGAGCAGCATACTCGAGATTCTGAGGCGCGCTGTCGAGAGGGTATGTATTTACTTCTTCTATGATCCATCCTACGTACATCGTTGCCCGTGCGGTGATGCCTTCGCACCACTCTTGATATGCAATACTTGAGACATATTAAGTAATTATTTCATCTTATGTTGGTGTTTGCAGCTGGCATTTCACCTGCCCCTCTTATGGAGGCTTCAATAGGTACTATCTTTGCTCTTAAGTTGCAGCGTGCGAAACACTATTGATGTCATGAACGTGCCTTACTTGCAAGCATGTTGTGCAGGTAATGGATAAGACTCGAACAGAGTTATCCCTTTAGGGGATAGTGTAAGCAGGGACAACATGCTAATTGGGGATGCCATACGCCATTCTCATCATCATGGACGGGGTGGTATATCCGAGGTGGACGCACACGAGTTAAGGGCTGCTGCTTCACAGTTAGGAACTCTGTTTGAAGGTGCAATGGTGCATGGTGGCTTGCAAACATCCTCCCATATCCCTCCATGCCCTCCACTGCCAACTCTTACGGGGAATAGCTCATCTACTAGGCGCCTTTCCCGATGTCGTCGCATGGATAACAAGAGGGGGTATCCATTCCCTAAAGTCAGAATTCCCCTTGCTCGCAAGGCACCTCCAGCCCGCATTGCTCGAGGTGCAATGGGACATCAAGCTCCTCCATGGCCACTACCTGCAAGCCTTGTAGGGGATACCTTTACAACTTCTGCCCCGTCATCAACCATGTGTGCTGCCAGACGCCTTTCTAGGCGACGTCTCATGGACAATAACAGAGGACATCCATTCCCTATCGTGTCTTCCATTACTCAGTCACCATCACCATTAATGCCCAATTGCGACTCACGCCACCTTCACGTACCGCCAAAGGCCGGGGCTGAAGCTGGCCTTTTCGCCAGCAATATTTATCCTTTAAATCGCACAAGAGCGCAGGATTTACTACGAAGCTTTTCTCTGCCAATCGGCATTCTCTATTCGGGTTTACTACGGTTGACTGGCCTTTTTGCGACGGTCTTAGGGCTTGGGAACCCTGTGCTGGTGAGTAATTTTCCACCAGACCATCCGGGAGGGCGGGCGGGACCGATAAAGGTGCGATGAACGACCGCTCCCCCAGGAATGCCAAGTCAAGCATAGTGAACCGACAGACTGCAAGAGTGTAGCTTGCTTTTCAAGCTACCCCCTTTTTCTCATCAGTTTGTTCCTTGGTTCTTTCACCTGAAGTATCTCTCGGTTGATTGTGATTTCGATCACGTGAATGCTAGCCTTTAGTCAGCATCTCAGGGGTTTACTACCCATCCTGTGGCAATGGAGTTTGCTACGAAGCTTTTCTCTGCCAATCGGCATTCTCTATTCGGGTTTACTACAGTTGACTGACCTTTTTGCGACGGTCTTAGGGCTTGGGAACCCTGTGCTGGTGAGTAATTTTCCACTAGACCATCCACTTCCCCAGTTCTCCAACTGGCAGCCAGCGAAGTGCTAACAAGCCGGCTGTCCTGCAGCATGCAGGATCCCCCTTGGCAGCCATCATAGGATCCCCTGGACTCCTAGGCATGGCTGACACTCTACTACTCGGCCGTCAGATACCTTGCCAAGCTGGGGCCCCCATGTCTGCAACTGCTGCAGACCTCTACTTTCAATGGCTCACCAAGGCCAACAGCATTCAACTTCTCTCAACCAAAGGGGCTACCATGCAGAAGAAAATCAGCGCCTTCGACAAATTCGGTGACAACAAATTATGTTTGATACTGGCCGCCATGCCCTGCAAGCCACTCCTCAGGACATCAAGGTCTACCTCACCATGTGGGCGACCTCAAGTGGCAGATACCATCACCAAGGCTTGCACCTCGTTGCTCCTGTCAGCGTTCGTTGCCTGCTATCCTTCCTTGCCACTGAGTTTGACCGCTATGCCACTACTCATGGCAATTGGAACCCTCTCCATGGTAGAGGTGCTCCCCCATCCTTCGTCATCTCCCCTCTTTCGCAATTTATGAGTGTACAGCCCCGCGCATGCAATCATAACGTGTAAGTGTTCTTCAACGTGTAAGTGTTGTACATTTCTCGCTTCTGTCGTAGGTAACCCCGTGCGCTCCCTGGATGTGGCCGAATGGGCAACTGGCTACACTCGTTGGCTGGCCCACCTGGGCTACAATCAACAATCAGCACACCCATGGAGCCTCGAGGACCTGCAGACGGTCTTGGCGCAGCTGGATGAGCGCATTGCCAGCTCAACGGGTGTAACTTTGCTTCGACTGCTCCGTGATGCGTTCACCATGACTATCTTGTGGGAAACCTGCTCCAGAGGTGCTACAGCCGTCTCTTGGTGCTTGGATGACTTGTGGTTGCCATCAGGTAATTCGTCCCTAATCTCTGTTTCCTTGCTGAGCTCTCTCCTTGCTTTGTGTGAGAAACAGCTTTCATACATAGATCAACAGCTAGCCACAATTCCATTCTCGCTTCTGTGTACCAGGGAGACTCCATCCTCCAATCGTCCTGTGCCCCTGCCTCTCCAAGTTGAAAACTCTAATGTGCCTCTGCAGGGGGACCAGCTGCCCCCTCCTTGTTTCCTGCACTGCAAATTCAGCTCGGCCAATCCGTCTTGTTCAAGGCAATCGAGCTCAAGCACAATCTACATCCGGAGGTCATGACCGTCACTCGCAAGGACGGCCCCTTATGCCCCATCCAGCGTCTCCATGCCCTGTTAGCCCAATCTGCTGCCCAAGGTCATCCCATCACCCAATTTCTGTGCCGCCCCATGTCAGCTGGCAAGGATTGCTTCCAGGAGCGCAGCCTTAGCGTAGCAGCCTTTGAAGAGGACATCGACCTTCACTTCACAGCTGCTAACATCCCATACCATGCTACCCTCCATGGCAGCCGGCGAGGTGCCCTTCAACACCACTCCCAGCAAGGTCACTCTCTGGAGGCTCTGGGCCTCATGGCTCAGATCAAGACGCCCAGCGTCACCAAGCGGTACATCGACCCCACTCGTCACCTTCCCCCAAAGCTTTCCAAGGGGAAGCGCCCGAGTAAACGGGTTCGCCTTGCTTAAGGCTAGTTCATCCCCAGCCCTGCTTGCTCCCCTCTGGCCCCCATGCTTAGACGGGCCAAGTTAGCTTCTCCAAGATGTATTGGCTGGCAAGTAAAGCGACATTGGACACCTTCGTTCTTGGGCTATTCATCTGTGATCTCCCTCTCTCATTTCTGAGTTTGAATCCTACACAGTGCTCGTATGCCCTCTATAGGGTCTATTGGACTCAATGCATGACGGGCGTCAGCCTTAACCCCTCTGTAGCAGGGTGCCTTGTAACTATCTTCTTGCATGGAACTTCTTTACTGTTCGATAAAGCAGTCCTCGTCAGGGACCTCGCTTGCCCCCTTGTTATAGATGCGTCAAACACACTCCCATGCCAACCCTCAATCAAATGCAAAACCACTGCTCACAGCATAACAAATCAGCCTACTGTATTTCTGGGTTATACTCAAGTGCCACTTAGGCCCTCACCTCCACCTCCAACCCCGCAGCGGACTGCAGCATCAACGAGTTAGCGAGTGTGGGCCTTGCCATTCATGCCATTTACATTGCACACAGCTCAGGGCTATTGCAGCCGACCAGCCGTACGGCTCCTTGCACCTTGGCAGCAATTGCTCTGATACCTATCCTTATTTCTAGAGACATAAATCATTCCCTTCTGTGACATGAAGGCTATGCTCCCTTGCTCATCATGATCAGCTCTTGATCAACTACTTTACAGGATCAACTCATATTCTTCCGCCCTTTTGTTCTCCTTGCCTTGTCCACTCGCAAGTCAACACGAATATTCATCACTCTCTGTGAGATGAAGACTTTGCTCCCTTGCCCATCAACTCCTCTTCGGCAGTGCAACTCCCATACTTGTGTCCACTGCCCGAGCAAACCATCTCTCCTTGCAAAGCCCCACTTGCCCCAATCCTTGCAGCCGAGTCAAGCACATCCTTCTATCAACCACTGTGTTCAATACAAATCGGGGTCGTCTTCTCATCAAGACATTAGGCCACCCTTTTGAAGCTTTGCGTGCCTTTTTAGACATCCAAATGGCTCTTCGTTCCACCCACATAGCAATAGCTGTGCCAGATTCTAGGCCCTTTCAACATTCAAGCCCTACCATCTATGAGATTTACAAGTCCCTCTTCCCCTTGACTCCAGCCAACCTGCTTTGTGCAATCTCCAACGCTTGTTCGACGCATGCTTTGCATATTATCCAAATTATCTTCACCTCCGAGTGACATGCGGATCTTCCACCCTTGCCAGCGAGTCTTGCTCCCCTTTCGTGCAGCTTTCTTACCTGAATTGCATTACTAGTGACTTTGAGAAATCTTCTATTACCTTAAGCCGCACCATGCAAGCACCTGCCCTACTTCCCGCTATGGCTTGCCCTTCAGCTCTTTCATGGCCTTCGCACAAAACTGCATATCATCCTCTGTAAAGTATCAACTCCTCTCATGTAATATGTCTTCTTCCATCCACATGCTTCCAATCAACATCATCACTGTCAGCATATATAGCTTTCTTGCTATATAGCAAGAAAGCTTGTTCTCCCTCTCTGTCTCCACAAGTTCCCTTAGCACCCACTGCTTCTCCCCCCTTGTTCTTCTAATGGGCAGCATGAGCTCCTCCAGCTCACCCAATCTGCAAGGATAGCTCTCTAAGAATGTCAATAAGAATAGTGTGCAAGAATGTAACTCTTCTTCCCCTGCAAATTCTCCATACCGTCTTACAAGCGCCTTCCTTTCATGTGTGATCACTTGCAACCTGTGCCAGCCGAACCTTCCCGCAACCTCTCAGGTGCTCGTGCCCGTCCTGTGCACCTTCAACAACAAAGACCCAATTGCCCTTCCTTGGCACTTCTTCCCTTCCTGGGCCTCTTTGGTGCCTACCCACCTTTCCTTTCTTTTAAGCGAATGTGCTCGTACTAGCCTTCAATCCATCATATCGTTATCATGAGGGTCTTCATGTGGGCTCACCCCTTAGCAATGGCTTTGGCAACTAACAAGGTTGTCCTTCCCTAGCACACCTTGTCTGGTTAAACCTTCTGCTCCTATCCATCTTCTTGTTTTCATATGCTACTATGCTTATGCTCTCCTTCCTACACTATACTCTTCTCACCTTGCGAGCTCGTCTTCATCCATCCTGTCTTCTTCATGATGGCCTTAATGTGAGGTCGCCCCTTAGCACCAGCTTTGGCAACTAACAAGGTTGCCCTTCCGTGGCACACCTTGCCCAGTTGGGCCTTCTGCTCCCATCCACCTTCTTGTTTTCAGATGCTACTGTGCTTATGCTGGCCTTCATCCCGCATACCTTCCTCGCCTTCTTGTGAGCTCTAGCAACTAGCAGGATTCCCTTCCCTGGCACCCCTTCCCTTTAGTGTAACAGGGGTTCAACGATCGGGCGAACCTCGTGACGCGTAACGGCGTTACACGTGCAGTAGCGCACCGGTGGTGCTGCTGTGCGGGGGGAGAGATTGGACAAGATAGAGAGTTACTAGGATAGTGTAGGCACCTAAAGGCTTGGGTTTAGAGCTATAGAGACCTTGGGCGAGAGGTGGAGCCCCATTATGTAAGGTTCGTGGCAGTCGGGGTTTGAGACCTTTGCCGATCGGTCCGTGACAATGGTATCGGCGAGAGGGGCTTAGGCCCCTTTCGTGATCCGACTGGGTCTAGATAGGTATATTTATTTATGTAATTTAATAGAAGAGGAATTTGCCGCTTGGGAGTTAGATTTAGCGAGGAGACGTCGTGAAGTCTCACAGGGCCCCCAACTCGACGATCCCTCTCGTTCCGTACAATCTGATGCCTCAATAACTTCAGAAATGGCCCGGAGAGAACTTGATGATTTACGTGCGCAGCTGGATGAGTCCCGAGAGCGGGAAGACGCGCTCCAAACTCAGATCGACGAACTCCGTGCGGAACAAGAGGCACGACCCACTCCCGTAATTCGTACGCATATGCCTGACAAATTTGAGGGCCGAAAGGATGATTTGGAGCAATTTTTAGAGGATGTGCGTTCGTATTGTGTGCTTACTAATCTCCCACTTGACAAGCGAGTGGATTACGCGGTGCGGTGCCTGGGGAAGTCCGTGAAAAAGGTATGGCTGGCTAAGAAAGCCAATTACCTTAGAACAAACCCAGGTACAGCCCTGACTCTTGAAATCTTTGGACAACTTCTGGGCAGTGTCTATGACAATAGTGATAAAATCACCAAGGCAAGGGACAAGTTGGATGGGGTTTTTCAGGGTTCTGATACCCTAGAACGTTATGTCGAAAGGTTCACAACACTGCTTGCAGAGGTGGAAGTTGGGGGAGAGCTGTCTGGGGGGGAGAAAATTCATCGCTTTAGAAAGGGGTTGCGCGACGACTTAAAAAAGGTGGCTGTCCTTGACCCCACCACTGGGGCTCCTTACCAAGACATAGATGCATTGATCAGTGCACTAACAAAGTATGATGCTGCCGTGGGAGGCACGGCGCAGGGGAAAAGACAACGTCTTGGGGGCAGCCACCACTGCCGTCGAATATGCCTACCCCACAGCCACCCCGGACGGGACATGGACAGGATACAACTATGGCTATGGTTATCAACAAGCCCCAACGTATGCTGCGGCTCCCATGGCCATGGCCCCAGTCTACCCTCAAGCAGGTCCATTAGCCTCCATGGCAGGTGGGCCTTCCCTGTATCCCCGTAGGGATGGGGTACCACCCTCAATGCGGGTAGATCGCCGCACCGGGTTCAACCCCGAGAGGCAGTGTTTCTCGTGTCAGAGCATGGGTCATGAGGCGTGGGTGTGCCCTTTCAAACAAATGGCTGAACACCCTGAGATCCCCCTCACTGCTTTTCAGTTGCACATTGCTCAACAGATTGTGAGGGACCGGCGGGCTCGGGGAGTTCCACTTCCTGTCATCCCTGCACAGTTTGCAGAGATGGTGAATAGGGGCCAAGCATATGGTGGGGTGGGAACGGGCGGGACTGGACCAGGTGGTAGGACTGGGCGTGGGCGCGGACGGGGCCGGGGACGAGGACGGGGCTACGGAAGAGGGCGGGGACGGGCTAGAACATGATCATGGAACAATACCTCACCACATTTTCTCCTTATCCTAATTTTTATTCTTCTTTAAAACAGCAAGCGGGACAACTTTTAGATTGTTTATTTTCTTGTAGCACTTCTTTGGAAATTCAGCCCGATGGTACACACTTACCACAGTTTGTTGTTGTTAAACGGGGGGAAGTTGAACAAACATTATCACGCTTTCGGCAAGACCAACTTGGGACACCTCAAATGCATGCTTGCTTTGTCTTAGGGGCAACAGTTGCCAAAAGTGCGACCATTTTTCCCTTTTTGAAGGGCATGCGTGTGCTCCTGCAAGGGAAAAAAGATAGGAATATTCCCTATTCCTATGTCGTTTACTATGCACCTCCCCAACATTGCATATCATTTTGTCAGGCACTAGCACATCCAGACCTTGCCTTCATCTTCAATATCAGGTGTGGGGGGGTCAGTGGAGTCGCTCTGGTAGATACCGGGGCAACCCACACATTTGCGCGCAGGTCTTTTGTGAACACTTTAGGCCTTCGGCCGGTGAACACTCCGGTGTCTGTCCAATTGGCAGATGGCCAAACAATGACCTCTGCCGGCACTGTTTCTTTAAGGTTGCATTTGTCAAGAACTTACGTTGAACAAAGGAAATTCATAGTCTGTGACAGGCTCTTGGATGGTATAGATGTCATTTTAGGAAATGATTTCTTGAAAGACCGGGGCGCATTCATAGACTACGCGCAAAATGCCTTGCATTTGAAGCCGGCACACTTCCCTCACTACATAACACTCCGAAATAATGCGATTGTGCCCGAGACAAGCCCAATAAATCATACTAGGATTATTTCAGCAATAAGTGCAAACAGGGCTTTACGGAAGGGTGCTCAAATGTTTTGGGGAGTCGTGCGAGAGGAGACAAAGGAGGGGACAATGAGGAATGGAAGGG
Source organism: Botryococcus braunii (assembly GCA_002005505.1). Taxonomy (NCBI): domain Eukaryota; kingdom Viridiplantae; phylum Chlorophyta; class Trebouxiophyceae; genus Botryococcus; species Botryococcus braunii. The sequence goes on along the minus strand of MVGU01001159.1, from coordinate 95,432 downwards.
ACCAGTCATGGGAGGAGATTGTATTGGGGAAGGTGGCCTCGGCTACCATGAAAGAAGAACCTCCCCCATGGGATACAGATGAAGCCACCGACCTTAACCTAAACTCTCGGGATGCAATTGGTAGTATGACTGGCAAACCAAAGGTGATACAGTAGAAACGGCCAAAGGATGCGGGAACAATGGTTACAACTTGTTTGGGCTCCACCTCAGTACCCGTCCAGTCCGGCCCGGTCCTTCCTCTGCCAAAGCCTTATTCTATCCTGTTCTAAGTGTCCCTGTCTCCATCGCCAATGCGCCTTGTCAAGTAAGGGGTCACTCCCTTGGCGCGTGAAGCAGCCACTTCTTGGCGTGGAGGACCATAACTCACGAAGGGACCTTTATGGAGGTCCAAATCCTCGTGGTCCGGTCATTTTCCTATAACACGCGACTATTCCTGTTACACCCTCCCCCCCTTAGCTTGGACGTCACGGCCAAGAGGGAGACTCACTCTAAACAACAACACTACGCACCTAACACACTTGGCAGAGGTACGGTCCTGTCACGTCCTGTCCGCGGGTACTAGTCTGGCGTCCCCAGCCCAATGCCAGACCCCTGTCCTGTCCTGTCTTGTCCAGCCCTGTCCGTCTAACAATGTAAAGTCTGTCCCGTCCATACATGAATTCGCCCGTCCTGTCCAATAGGAATTCTACCCAACGGCAGTGGGGCCACCCATCTGCGTCGGGCGTTACGCTACAGCGCGAGCTAGCACGGATGTCGCGACATTACATGATTGACGTCCGAAACCTGACAAGGGTGAGCAGTCAGCACCGCACGCACCCGAGGTAGACGACACCCTACCTCGACGAGTCCTGTCCAGGGTGAGCGGTCATCACCGCTTGCACCCAAGGTAGACATTCTACCCCGCTTACGTCCTATTCATCCGAGTGCGCTCTAGTACTGGGATACCCCCAGGGTACACTCTAAGGGCCAAGCTTAGAGCTTCCAAGGTGGCCCAAGGACGCACCGAGGGGCCGACCCGACCTGCCAGAGCACTAAGCGCGCCTAGCGCGCTTCCGCTGCTTCTCAGCATTTTTACAACGTCCTTTACGTTTCTTGTCCACCTTTTCTTTTTGTTCCGGCCTGTGCTCCGTGGTTAAATCCCAGTACCGCTGTAACGCCTCCCTGGCGTGTTCTAAGTTATCCTCTGGCTCCCAAGTATTATGAATATCCTGATACCCGGTCCACTTTACAAGATATTCTCGCGCAGTTTTTCGACCTCGTAACTTTCGTTCCCTATGAGCTAGCACAGCCTCGACCTCATACTCCTCTTCTCCATCAATAATCTCAGGTAGAGGAGGAGGTTGTACCGTCCCACCTTCCTTATAAGGCTTAAGCATAGAAACATGGAAGACATCATGAACCCTCAGAGTTTTTGGAAGCCTAATTCTGAAAGCTACCGATGATACCTCCTGGACGATGGGAAAAGGCCCAATAAACCGAGGTAAGAGTTTTCTTGTCCGAGTATGCTTGAATTTCAGATTCTTTGTTGAGAGGAGGACAGGTTTGCCTATTTTTAAAATAGGAGCATCTTTTCTCCTCGCGTCCGCATATGCCTTCATGCGGTCCTGCGCAGCTTTGAGACATGTCCGCGCTCTTTCTAGATCCCATCTCATCCTTCGTACAAACTCTGCTGCTGCTGGTACATACTCACGTACAGAAGATGTCACACCTTCATAGACTTCCTGGAAGGGAATCGTGGGATCCTGACCGAAGGTCAATCTAAAGGGAGTAGTGTTGATTGATTGCTGAAAAGTGTTGTTGTAAGAAAATTCAGCCTCACACAAATGTTTATCCCAGTCGTTGTGTCTTCCAGTGACGTAATGACGCAAATAATCCTCCAAGATCCTATTAATTCGTTCCGTTTGACCGTCGGTCTGCGGATGAAACGCTGTAGATAGCGCAGAGCGACAACCGGTCAACCGAAAGAGCTCTTGACAGAAGCGACCCACCCACCTAGGATCTCTGTCTGATACAATGTGAGTGGGAAACCCATGCAAGGTGAAAACCCGGGTCCGTAACAGTTGAGCTATCACTTCTGCACTTGCGTCAGTGGTCGTCGGAGCGAAGTGCGCATACTTTGACAACCTATCAACAGCAACCCAGATAGCGTCATATCCTTCCTTAGTTCGTGGCAGTCCAGTGATTAGGTCCATAGACATTGATTGCCACTTTCTGTCAGGTATTTCTAGAGGGTGTAGTAACCCTACAGGTAAGTGTGCTGGGGCTTTGACACGCTGACACGAGTCACATTGGGCCACAAAGTCAGCCACATCTGAGGCCATCCCTGGCCACCACCAGGAACGTTGAACTAATTCGAGGGTCCTGTCCCTGCCTGGATGACCAACTATAGGTGGTCCATGCAAATTTTCCAGGATTTCTCTACGAAGGTTACGTTCGACACCGTCAGAACTCATATGGTGGGAGGGAACGTAAATGCGCGCACCGCGCTTCCACAAGCCACTATGGAAGCTTAACTTGCGGCGATTTTGTTTACGATGGAGCCAATCATCTATCTCATATGCCTCACTTAAAACCCTTCCCCATCCCCTCAACCCGTCCATCGTCGTGGGTAGGGTGGTGGAGTCTGCAGCCTCCCCAACCCCCATCGCTCCTTCTCCGACAGGGGGAGAGTGCTCCCCCAGGGGCCCTGCCGTAGCCTGAACCGACGCCTGAACCCCAGCCTGGGCCCGAGCTAGGGCTCGGACGTGGGCCCCGGCTAAGTGAGGACTCCTAGACAATGGGTCAGCAGGGTTAGTGGATCCCGGTGCATATTCCCATTGGATGTCGAATAACTGTAGAAACTCCGCCCAGCGCGCCCGTCTGGGTGAGAGTAGGGTTTGGGTTTGCAAAAAACTATTCGCGCGATGGTCCGTAACAACTGTGAAAGTTTGCCCTAATAAGTAACACCTCCACTCCTTGAGGGCATACAACACACCTGCAAGCTCTTTCTCAGTTGTGGAATAATTGCGTTCGGCATTACTAAGCTTTTTACTGAAGTATGCTACAGGTCTACCTTCTTGCAATAGTACTGCACCCACCCCATAGTCACTGGCATCTGAGATCACTTTGAAAGGCTTGCTACTGTCTGGGAGTGCTAGTACAGGAGCATTGGACAAAGTTTCTTTTAAACTTTGAAACGCGTGCTCTTCAGCTTCTCCCCACGTCCAAGGAACTTTGCCAGTGAGCCGGGTTAAGGGGGCCGCAAGCGTACTGTAACCCGGGACGAACTTGCGGAAGTAGTTGGCTAGTCCCAAGAATTGTCGTACGTGCGTGCTCCCCGTGGGTGTTGGCCAGTCCACAATAGTCCGAACTTTGGCAGGGTCAACTTTGATGCCGTTGCGCCCCACGACATGTCCCAAAAACCGCAACTCGTCAGCAAAAAACTCACACTTGGATAATTTTGCATAAAGTTTTTCCTCTCTCAGCCGAGTAAGGATGCGAGTTAAGTGCTCTAAGTGCTGTTCCCTGGACTTGCTGTATACCAACAAATCATCTAGGTAAACCACAACAAAACCCTCTCGAATAAAATCATGAAACACACTGTTCATCAGTCTCTGAAACGTGGAGGGAGCATTCGTGAGACCAAAAGGAAGCACCAAAAATTCAAATGAACCTAAGGGTGTTCTAAAAGCGGTTTTGGGAACATCAGATTCATGTAATCGCACTTGATGGTAACCTGACAAGAGATCAAAAGAGGTAAAGAACTTTGAACCCTGCAGCTTGTCCAGAAGATCGTCTATCCGTGGCAACGGATATTTGTCCTTCCTTGTTAAGTTATTAACTGCCCTGTAATCTATAACCATTCGGAATGTTCCGTCTTTCTTTCTCACAAACAATATGGGGCTACCATACGGTGATGCACTCGGCCTGATGAAACCCTGTGCTAGTAATTCCTCAACCTGCCTCCGACACTCCGCCACTTCTGGTTCAGCCAACCTATAAGTGGGGCGACAGGGCGGCGTATGGCCGGGTGTCATAGGTATAGTGTGCAAGATGCCCCTGTCTGGAGGTAAATCTGGCAATTTCTCTGGAAAAACATCCAAAAACTCTAACAACAATTGCTTCAAGTCTTGTGGCTTGTCAGTCATACCCTCAATAACACGCCGGGAGTTTTCGTTTAAATTTAGGCCGGTGGCTCCGCTGTCTTCGTCCCAAGGATTATCCCCCTCTGTAGTTGCCACTGCAACCCTATGGAGATAGTGTGTTGCACAAACTGAGTCCTGTCCACTCCTTGCCTCTCGCACAACCCCCCAAAACCCTGGACAACCCTTTCGCATAGCCCGCCTAGCTTGACCCTCACTTATAACATTCACTTTTTGCGCCGGTAAGGTACCTCTTTCACTAGGGGGCAGCGGGTTGAGGAGTGTAATGTAGTGTGAGGAATGAGGCGGTTTAAGATGAACTGCGCCATGATTGTAGTCAATTAACGCTTTTCTTTCTTTCAGAAAATCCTCACCAAGGATTAAGTCCACCCCATCCAACAGAGTTTCGCAGACAATGAAATCCCTCTGTTCCACATATGTTTGAGATAAGTGCACCCTGAGCTTAGCTGTCCCCGCCGAGCGCATGGTCTGCCCATCTGCAAGCTGGACATCCACACACTTCTTTGACAGCCTCACTCCGAGAGTAGCTAGGAAGTCATGTCTGACGAACGAGTGCGTCGCCCCGGTATCGACTAAAGCGACGCCCTTCACACCAGTACAGTTAACATGAAAAAGCATTGCTAAATGCCTATTTGAAAAAGCTTGAGCAAAAGATACGCTAAATTTGGGTCCGGCATGGTAAACTAGATAGGAGTAGGGGACATCAGGTCCCTTGGTACCTTGCAGGATAACTCTCATGCCTTTTAGCCATGGGTACACTGTAGTATAGCTTAGCGGAAGAGGTTTAGGAATCAGACAATTTGTGGTGTGCTTGGAAAGAGTGTTACATGATTGATTCGCAAGCCCACTCTTAAACCCAGGGTGGGTTGAATTATACTGTACTGCCTCAGACGCGTAGTCGGGCAACCGAGCGAACTACCTGAGCGAGGTTGTACTGCGAACCCAGATCACATGGCAAGTCAATGAGCAATGCCAAGGACCATACTAGAGCATTATACCCTAGGAAATGCTACATGCCCTCCCCCTTGGCATAAGCTATGAGATGGTGTTTATGGCAATGGAGCCACAAACGTAAGACAGGGGTATCACGAACCCTGCTTACTGTAACTATAGATAATCACACCTCCTATAGTTACCAAACCAGCAAGTCAGAAGATGAAGTCCACAAAGCAAGTTAGCACGACACAGACGAGGGACTCATCTGCTCAATGCTCGAATACCTTAACATTCTAAGGACTATCGTCTGCAAGGCGGATCCTCTAACTTAGGGGACGAACTCTCTAGACAGCACTCACACCAGTGATGAAACAATTAGGTTGAGTCATTAGACTAGCACTTGTCCAAACCTTAGGTCCAGTTACCCTGCACTGCAGTGTAACCTTCGCTTGAGGTGGCTTTCCAGCACAGGCATAAGGCATATTGTCTAGAGCAGCAAGCCATACACAGCTAACTACCACATAGTGTATCTCATGGGTAAGATACTAAAGCAAGTCATGCAGACACGGAACTACAATTTGCAGCTACACTGCCACAACAAGTGCATCACAAAATGGAGCCGTGGGTCAAGGAAACATAACCCATGCAAAGCATATGAACAAGAGACATGCATGCAAGTCCCAATTCATGATCCCTCTCCCTCCCAGACCCTTCCACCCTCCCTCCCTCTCAGATCCAAGCTGGCTGGTGAAGTCCAAGGGTCATCAGCCGCAAATGGCTGGAAAAGTCTCAAGGCCGCAAGTGGCTCAACAAGGGATGCCCGCAAGTGGGACTTAAGAAAGGACGGGGGCAGCTGCCACGTCGTCTGCCAAGTGGCGAACATGGGCAAGGGGCTCCCAAGTGTTCTCAGTCTCATCATAGCCCATCCATTTGACCAAGTACCGCCAAGACTTTCCAACTCTCTTTTTAGCAATGATGGCCTCAACTTCATAAACGCCGCCACGCTTATCTGCATACAAAGGAGGTGGTGAAGTAACAGTCACTGGTACAGATGAAGACACATAAGGTTTCAGCTGGGAAACATGAAACACAGGATGAATGTTCACAGTCTCAGTCTAAAAGCACGAGTACCAACTGCTGCAGCAATAGTAAAGGGCCCAAAATACTTAGCTGATAGTTTTGACGAGAGCCCAGGTGAAAGCTGGTTCTTCCTTGCAGCCAGCAACACCTGGTCCCCCACCTTGAAAGGGTGGTCTCGTCTCTTTCTATCTGCATAAGACTTCTGCCGTTGCTGTGCAGAGGCAATATTAGACTTGGCACTTTTCAAGGCAGTCTGCAGCCCCTCAACCCACTCAGACACAGCAGGATTTGCAGAACGTGAAGGAACAGCAGAAGGCAAGGGAGTAAGGGGATGGTGCCCGTGATTCAGGAAGAAGGGTGTCTGCAGTGTGGAAGCCTGGAGAGAGTTATTGTAAGCAAACTCCACCATGCTTAAATACTTGCACCAGTCATCCTGTCTCGGCCCCACAAACCCTCTTAACATGTCTTCCATGGTCCGATTCATTCTCTCTGTCTGCCCGTCTGTCTGAGGGTGGTAAGCAGTAGACATAGCAATCTCAGTACCCAATAATTTAACAAAGGCCTTCCAAAAATGGCTAGTGAACCTCGGATCTCTATCACTCACAATGGAGGTAGGCATTCCAAATCTCACAAAGACCATGTCTATAAACAGTTGTGCAAGTTGAGGTGTAGTGATGGTTTTAATGCATGCAGCCAAGACACACAACTTAGAAAACCTATCCACAAATACCACAATACAGTCAAACCCACAACAGACAGGTAAATCAGTCACTAAATCAAGGGAAACGCTCTGCCAAGGTCCATCTGGAATGGGCAGTGGCTGAAGCAAACCATAAGGTACGGCTCCAGTTCCTTTAGTGCGCTGGCAGGTGTCACAAGACCTGCAAAAGTCCCTGACTGATGAGCTGAGACGTGGCCACCAAAACTCCCTGCACACTAGCTCATACATCTTGTTAATACCAAGATGGCCAGAAAAGGGGGTGGTATGGCACTCTCTCAGCACCTTCTCTCTCAATGCATCAGGTACATAGACCTTCCCTGATTGCACAGAATAAGGTACTGAGTCCCTCAATACCAAAACACCTTCATCCACAAGTTTAGCAACTGTGGGATCAGAAACACAAAGCAAGGCAATCTCTTGTAAGAGAGAAGAGACAGCAACAGAGGAGACATGCATCACTGCAAGGTCAACACGCCTAGACAAGGCATCTGCAACCACATTATCAGTGCCTTTAACATACTTTATATCAGGCATAAACCTCATAATCTCAATGAGCCAACGTTCCTGCCTACTAGTCCTAACAGGAGCAGTCAGTAAGTACTTTAAAGCCTGCTGATCAGTGTGAACTGTAAATTTAGCTCCCAGCAACAAATGTTTCCATTTAAGCAAAGCATGAACAAGAGCCAATAATTCTCTGTCATACGGGGCCAATTTTCTCTCAGGGGGCTGGAGTTTCCTGGACTCGAAGGCGACGGGCTGCAGTCCCTGGCCTTGATCCTGCTGCAAAACAGCACCCACAGCAAAGCCTGAGGCATCTACATGCACAACAAAAGGTTTGTCTAAGTCTGGCATTAACAAACATGGAGGAGAGGACACAAGATCCTTCAATGCAATGAAGGCTTGGGCTTGGGGTCCCTCCCAAGTCCATGGCACATCCTTTTTGAGCAACTCAGTAAGAGGATAAGCAACATCTGCAAAATGATCCATAAATGTGTCATAGTATTGAGTCAAGCCTAAGAAACCTCTCAACTGTGACACATTCAAGGGAGTGGGCCAGTCCCGGATGGCTGCAACCTTCCTCGGATCCACCATAATCCCTTGGGGTGTCAACAAGTGTCCCAAGTATTCCACCTGCTTAGAAACAAACTCACATTTAGATCTTTTACAATAGAATTTATGTTCCCTAAGCACTGACAGGATGTAGTGAGGTGCCGCGTCAGCGCGACGCGTCTCACGTAGGATGTGCGCGTAGTTCATGTTTCTTCGTGCCCTTTGGGATACGAGTAGATCTCGTTGTCCTTGTGTGTAGGAAAATGACTGTAATATCCTAGTGGGTCTCCTCTCGTCATCCATATCGCTATGCTCGCGAGAGCATCTCGTAGAGGGACGACGTAGCCGGATCCGCGCATAGGTGGACTAGGAACTCGGGTGGTTATCATTGTCTTTGGGTTTGCTGCTACGAGTGAGACATCTAGCATTATCTACATTGTTCATTATATATTGTTCTTTGGAGACTCGGACGACCTGCGTGAGGAGGGCTGCGAACTTGTAACGGATTGGAACTTCGATTTCTACCTTCGGTGTCACCCTTGCCTGAAACCCTTGCTTAGCTGTTATAAATCTTAGTTACACGTCTCACTTCGTTAAATTGGTATCGGCGAGGCGGTTAGAGCCTCGAACCGAAGGGAGACGTAGGGAAGGTTGTAATTGCATTGTTCCATTGCAACATGATGGCGGTTAAACGGAAAGGAAACAAGTACTCCGGTCTCCCCCTTAAAGAGAAAGAAATTTTGGAAGGTTTGGAAAAGGAAGGTATTGAAGTCGATGATCTTTTGGAAGAGTCCGAAACGGAATTGCATCTGGCCCCATCGCCCAAACCGACCACACCCAAAACGAAACCCAAACCCACTCCTTTGAAGACACCCTTGAAGAAAAATAAGACTAAATCCCTAATTCTACGGTTATTGAAGCGGATTGAGGCCTTGGAGGGAGAACGAGCATCCAAGCGGACGTCATCCACCACTAACGTCGTGCGTGTGCCTACACCAGCCATGTTTACAGGAAAAAGAGGAAGCTTCCAATTCTTTGCTAGTAAGGTGGAATCATATGTGAACATTTCAAATGTGTCAAGGGACAAGTGGGTGGCAGTCGCGCTGCAATGTATGGAGGAGCGACCTACAAAGGTTTGGGGGACATACCTCAAAAGGAAGGAAAGGGAAGGAGGTCAAACAGAGCCAACATGGGAAGACTTTAAAAATTTTATGGGAAATCGATACGACTCTACAGATTTGGTTATGGCTGCCCGGCAAAAATTAGACCATGTTTATCAAGGGCAAGAAAGCGTTGAAAGATACATAGAAAGGTTTATTTCCTTGTTGAGTGATGTAGAAACCGAATATGACATCTGCGAAAATGATAAAATATATATGTTCCTCAAAGGCCTGAATGCTCCTATTAGAGTTGCTTGCACAGTTAACCCTCAAACTGGTGTCAGGTTCACAAGCCTCGACTCATTGTACACTTATGTGGTGCAATATGAAAGCAACTTAAAATCAGGGGGGATGCTGAGGGGACAGGAAGGAAGGAAGGTTCTCAACGTTGTGAAGAGGACTCCAACAAGCACGCCGGCATACTTTCCGGGATTCACCCAGGGGCCTGTGCTTGGAGCCATCGGACACAACGTTGGTGGGAAGTTAGATTCTCGGACAAGCGTCCCCTCCGAGCGCCAGTGTTATTTCTGCAAAAACTTTGGTCACGAGCAATGGCAATGTCAGGCCAAGCGGGACTACTTGCAAAGGAAGAGCAGGCGCGACAGTCAATTGCCCCCACCTCCTCCTTTCCCCTCTAATCAAGCTCGAGGTGGGCAGTGGAAGGGCCGTGGTGGCCGGGGAGCACATTGGAAGGGAAAAGGGCCGGGGCATAATCCTCAAAAGTAAATTCTGAAGCCATGGATGCCACTTGCTTGCATGTTTTGCACTCTCTTGTGGCCTCCAATTTGGGAAAGGAAGGGGTGAACCTTGTGGTGCCAAATGTTAGGAAGGCTGAATCTGAGATTTCCAAGTTTTTATGGGAACAAAGGTGCAACCCGTCCCTCACTTGTTGTTTCATTGTGGGAAGGAAAACTTGGAAAAGTAAGAGTCTCTATGCTCACCGTATGCAAGGAAGGATTGTGGAAGTGTGTTCAGGAAGGAAGGGACAGGCGGTGGACATGAATGGTCAAACTAGTGTATACCCATTCTCTTTTGTATGTTGTGTGGTTCCCCCAAGACCCACACTCACCATGGGAAGTGTTACTACTGACTCTCCGCTAGCTATGACCTTTCCGGCGAATGTTAAGGGGAAAATCCTTTCAGTGTTGTTTGATAGTGGGGCATCTCATTCGTTTATTAAAAGTGATACTTTGCAAGGGCTAGGGGTGCGATACAAACCCGCATGCATATCCGTGACTCTTGCTGATGGAAGTGTGTCCGATACGAAAGGAACGGTAGATGTGTCGTTTACACTCAAGCCTGGTATAACTTCCCGTCACAACTTCATTGTAAGCCCTGCCATGATTGATGGGGTAGACATGATTTTGGGGCAGGACTGGATGGAAGAAAGAGGAGTCTCAATTGATTTTTGTGTAAAGGCTGCTCAATTTAGACATAATGGGAAGTGGGTCACCCTAAAACACGCAAATTCATCGTTGCCAGTGGGGCCAAAACTTGTTTGGGGTTTACAAGCACAAGAGAGGAAGGAAGGAAGGAAGGATAGGAATGGAAAAGGATGGAAGGGTCAAGATGTTTGGAAGGTTTGTTTGTATACTGTGCTTGTGAATGAGCAGGCTGAACTGGTGGACATCACCGGGGAGGACGCCTCAAGTGAGGCCGACTTGGCGGACACCGACAAATCTATGGACGACACCCCCGTCGTCACAAAACCCCCCAGTAGTACCGGTATGACTTTCACTCATCAAATAAATGACATGTTGGAAGGCAAGCCACAGGCCCTGAAAGACTTGTTACTTGCAAATGAGGACTTGTTTGCAAAACAACTCCCGGGGTTACCCCCGGAGCGGGAAGTGTTTCACACAATAAATTTGGAAGAAGGACATCGGCCCCCCAATAGGCCCGCGTACCGTCTTGCTCCAAGTGAGCTTGCGGAATGCGAAAAAACGGTTGATGAGTTGTTAAAATTGGGATTGATCAGGCCAAGTTGCTCACCATTTGCATCACCTGTTTTGTTTGTTAGAAAGAAGGATGGAAGTTTGCGTATGGTAATAGACTACCGTCCCCTGAATAAAATTACCATCTCGGATAGGTACCCTCTCCCCAGAATTGACGATCTGTTGGATAGGCTTAAGGGAGCCAAGGTGTTTTCGAGCTTGGACTTGTTGTCTGGGTACCATCAAGTGCGACTTCGCAAGGAGGATGTGCCTAAAACTGCCTTCAGGACCCCTTTTGGCTTGTACGAATTTCTTGTACTTCCCTTTGGTTTGACCAACGCGCCCGCGACATTTCAACGGCTTATGAATGAGGTTTTTCACGACTTTATAAGGGAAGGCTTTGTGGTTGTATACTTGGATGATGTGCTCATTTATAGCAAAACGGAAGAGGAACACCTTCTGCAGTTGGACAGAGTTTTCACCCGTCTACGCGAACATCAACTCCTGGCAAAACTTGTCAAATGCTCTTTCTTTGAGAAACAATTGAAATACTTGGGACACATCATTGGGGAAAATGGGTTGGAAGTGGATATGGATAAAGTCAAGGTGGTGCAGGAGTGGCCTACGCCCACAAACGTAACGGAAGTTAGGAGGTTTCTTGGGTTGTCTAATTACTTTCGAAAGTTTATTCAGAAGTACAGTATCCTGGCAACCCCATTGACAGCTCTCTCTGGGGCAAAAGCACCTTGGAAGTGGGGACAGGAACAACAGGAAGCATTTGACAACATAAAGGAAGCTTTGGTAAGTGCCCCTATCTTAACACTCCCGGACGTACGTCGGCCATTTACGGTAGTGTGCGATGCATGCAATTACGGCGTGGGAGCTGTGCTATTTCAAGATGGGAAGGTTTGTGCGTATTTCAGTAAAAAGTTGGGAGCAAGCGAGAGGAACTACAGTGCCACGGAACGGGAGTTATTGGCTGTAGTGTATGCTCTCACGGAATGGAGATGTTATTTGTTAGGTAAGCCAGTAACGGTGGTGACGGATCACAAGTGCAACACCTTCTTGGGTCAACAGGTGGGGCTTAGTCCTCGGAGGGCTCGGTGGGCCGAGCGCCTGCAGGAGTTTGAGATTGAATGGGTATGGGAACCGGGCAAGACCAACATTGCGGATCCGCTCTCCAGGTGTCACTTCACTCAACACCCTGGACCTGGGGGGAGGGACAATGGGGCTGCTGTGGCCGGGGCTGCCCTCCGGCGCAAGCGTCGGCGCACCAGTCCGGACTCCCTCACCCCCTCCAGCCGGGATGTCGAGGGTACCCTCACAGCTCGGGTCCGCAAGGTGCCCAAGGTCACGCTCCCGGGGCCCGCTCACGAGACCCCAAGCTCCCTCGGCACGATGGAGCAAATCGGGTTGGCCAGCCCGAGTGAGCTTACCCGCGAGACCGATGGGTACGAATCCCTACTTGGCAAACTTGAGAAGGCTTACACATACGATCCGTGGTTGGCAGCGCGTGCGAATAGAAGGAAGGTTAGTCTAAAGGGAGGCTTTTGGGAGAGGAATGGACGGAAATATGTTCCTGCATTGTTTGAGGAAAGGAAAGATGGGGAACTTGTCGTGGAGAACCTACGACGTTTGGAAGCTTTACATGATCCACCTCATGTTGGTCACCCTGGAGTAACTCGCATGTACGAGCTTGTCACAAGGGAATGGTATTGGCCGGGAATGTATGAGGATGTCAAAGCCTATGTTGCTCATTGTGACTCTTGTCAACGAGTCGAGGCTCGGAATACTTTGCCTGCTGGTCTTCTTCACCCCTTACAAATACCAGCAAGGAAGTGGCAAAGTGTGTCTATGGACTTTATTAGCAACCTCCCACAGACCCCAAGTGGAAATGATGCTATTTGATTTGTCGTGGATAGGCTTAACAAGTGTGCTCATTTTGCTGCTACAACAATGAATGCTGATGCTTATACTCTAGCACAATTGTTAAGGACATGGGTGTGGATGTATCGTGGATCCCGGGTGTGGTGGCATTGTGGATCACAAGCCACTCACTGGCGAACGCGGCCGCACTCTGTACGATCCGAACGAGCCAAATGAGGATAGCTGGAAATAACTTGCACAGGTCACGCGTTGTTGCCACAAGAAAGTGGAAGAATACAGAGAGAGTCACGGGCTCCCGCCATTGCCTCCCAAGGGCACGACTCCTAGGGTCCACCCTTAGGGTCCCGTCGACCGGTTGGCCCTCCTTGGAGGGGTCTCTCTGTATGGCCATATGGACTTTGGATAGGCTAGGGTAAGGCTGCCTTACCCGGTAGGGTTGACCATGGGTCCCTTACCTGGATAGATTTTTGTGCACATTAGGTGTATGGCCTTTTCACTTCACTACCACACCTGATCAATATGGTGCAATACTGGCGTAATACTGGACTATATGTGGAAATTGGACTCCCCTTGGACTCTGGACTTTTGGACATCTGGACTTTTAGCTCTGCCCTTGTGTCTCATTTTGGCTGTTCATCATGTGGACTTTCGTTTTTCTTTCAGTGTTTTGTCTTTTGTTCTGTTAGTCATGCCTGATCCTTGTTCTTATTGCATTATGGTGGGGACCCCGATACGCAGCATTCGGCTGGGGTCTGGCAACACGGGAGGCGGGTTGCCCGTAGGTCTAAGTCTGAGTCTCCGCATGTTGGAAGGTCTTGTTCCTTTGTTTGTCTTGTCTGTTTGTTGTTGCGCTCTGCCTTCTGCGCGGGGACGCACAGGAATAAGGGGGGGAGTATGTAGTGAGGTGCCGCGTCAGCGCGACGCGTCTCACGTAGGATGTGCGCGTAGTTCATGTTTCTTCGTGCCCTTTGGGATACGAGTAGATCTCGTTGTCCTTGTGTGTAGGAAAATGACTGTAATATCCTAGTGGGTCTCCTCTCGTCATCCATATCGCTATGCTCGCGAGAGCATCTCGTAGAGGGACGACGTAGCCGGATCCGCGCATAGGTGGACTAGGAACTCGGGTGGTTATCATTGTCTTTGGGTTTGCTGCTACGAGTGAGACATCTAGCATTATCTACATTGTTCATTATATATTGTTCTTTGGAGACTCGGACGACCTGCGTGAGGAGGGCTGCGAACTTGTAACGGATTGGAACTTCGATTTCTACCTTCGGTGTCACCCTTGCCTGAAACCCTTGCTTAGCTGTTATAAATCTTAGTTACACGTCTCACTTCGTTAAACAGGATAATACGTAAGTGCTCCATGTGTTCTTCAACAGACTTAGAATATATTAGGATGTCATCCAGGTAAACCAACACAAACCTATCCAGAAAGGGAGCCAGGATAGTATTCATAACAGATTGAAAAGTGGCAGGAGCATTAGTTAACCCAAAAGGCATAACAGTGAACTCATAATGACCATAACGGGTTTTAAAAGCAGTCTTTTCTATGCTATCCTCATGCATACGAATCTGGTGGTAGCCAGAGGCAAGGTCAAGCTTAGAAAACACACAACTTCCATGCAACTGCTCAAACATTTCATCAATCCTAGGTAAAGGGTGTTGATTTCTCACTGTAACCCTGTTCAAGGCTCTATAGTCAATACACAAACGCCAACCACCATCCTTCTTCGGGACGAACAGGATAGGTGCACCAAAAGGGGAAGTCGATGGGCGGATGAAGCCCCTCTCTAGGAGCTCCTGCAACTGTGCACGAAGCTCAGCAAGCTGGGCTCCGGACAGTGGATAAATGCCGGAGGCTGGAGGAACTGCGCCCGGCTCCAATCTAATATAGTGGTCTCCAGCACGAGAGGGAGGCAGGCCCTGAGGCAGTCCTGAAAGGACATCTTTAAATTCCTGCAAAAGCTGCTCTAACTCTGGCACGTTATACGTATTAGTATCTAAGGAGGGTTCGGTCACTGCATTAAGCTGAATCAGATACATTGGTTCACCCAACTGGACCAACTCTTCCACTTCTATGGAGGAGATCACATACGCAGGTACACATGACCTTTGGCAGCCCACAAGTACATGTGTCCTATCAGCATGAATCAATGACACTGCATTTAGCTTCCAATTTACAACCGGATTAAACATAGTCAACCAAGGTTTCCCTAAAACAAGGTCATAGTATGCCAACTCTGTGGGGAGACAGGTGACTCCAAAATCCAGAGACCCCACAGTCAGGTCAATTGCCACACTACTCTCTACTATAGAGGTCCTACCATCAGCAACACGAATAGCAACATGTGAACTTAAAGAAGCAGTGGGAAGGGCAAGCTCCTGCACAAGTTTATTATCAATAAAATTTGCAGAGGCCCCACTGTCCAACAAAATCCTGACAGGTCTATCAGCAAGAATTCCCTCAAATTCAATGCACGTAGAGGAAAGATCAGGACCATTCACAGTCTGGCTAGTGTTTAACTGTACAAAAGAGTCAAAAGAAGTTGCGGGCAGGGGTTTCTTCTTCACACTAAGACAACCAGTCTGAACCAGGCAACGAAACAAGGGCAAGCCTGTATTGGAACTGCAGTGGGGTGTGCACATAAAGGTGGAAGTAAGACCCAGTGCATCCAAAACAGAAGCCGAGAGTAATAAATCATGAGACTGTTGTTGTGTAGTCCCTTCCAGCACCTGTTCACAGCTGCCTTGACAAGAGAACACTGTCAATCTTGTCCCTGGCAATAGTTGTGACACAAGCTGGCTAACAGTACACTCCCTGTTACTACTATCAACAAACAAGACAACATGAGCATCACTAGAAAGAAGGTGAGGAGCTGCATCTCTCTTAAACATGCACACAGGACTAGCTAGGTCACTGGCATGGGGGGATGTCTGAAAGTCTCTACATATACCATGCCCATCCACATAATGGGTCATAAAATAATGGCAACAACTGTGAAAGAAATCCTGCAGAGTACCAAGTCCATACACGATAGGAATCCCATACTGAGTAACGGGACAGTTGGCAGACATCTGAGGCAGGTCTCACACTGCTGCAATACCAAAGAAGAACACCAAATCAAGTGGTGTTTGATTTGTGACGTTGCTTTCTGAGCTCTGGGTGCAATTGGAAGCACCGCTCAGCTGCGTGCCCAGGCTTGCCACAATGCGTGCAAGTCTGCGTGCAAGTCTGCCACGTGGCAGGTTTGGAAGTACCAGGGCTCTTGGAGTTGCTTGGGCCTTTTGGAGGTTGGTGCGGCGTCCTGGAGTGACTGGGGATATCTGAAATAGTTACTGCATGCTTGAAAAGGTCCACAAGTGTCTTGGGATACTGTAGCGAGATGGGTTTTTGCAAATCTGCCCTGCAGCCCTGCAAAAACAAGTGGCACAGAGTGTCCTCAGCAAATGCACTTGGAACCTTTGCACGTAAAGCATTAAACGTAGCAATATATGTTCTCATATCATGTTTGCCCTGCGAAAGATTGAGCAGCTGCTCCAGGTACCGTTTGTGCAACTCTACAGGCCTAAATGCCACTGTCAGAGCTGACACAAAATCACCCCACGTCCCATAGGCTGACAAAGTGCCAGAAGCAATCAGATGAAATTGCCCTGTCCACCAATCAAGAGCCTTGCCCCTCAGAAACATCGACGCGACTTCCACTGCACGAGTAGATGCGAGATCTATCCCATATGCCCTCAAGTACATTTCGCACTGCATTAGCCAAGGATCAAGCTTCATTGCATCCCCTTCAAATACAGGTGGATCAGGAAACTTCAGGGAGGGCTTCCCTGAACCCGAAGAGACGGAAGCCGATGCCGCAGTAGCCGTTGGCATAGGCTGAGTCGTGACAGCAGGAACAGGCTGCGCTAAAGCCCGCTGAATGATTTCTGCAAATACATCCAAGAGGTTCTGGGTCGTGGCATCAGGTGGAGCAATCGACGGAACACTAGATCCTGCCGCAGCAACCTCTGCGGGTAGAGCACCGATAGAGACCAAATGCCTAATCATGAGAGCTGGATCTACATCCGAAAGATCTATATCCTCATCAACAAAGGGATCTACAGGAGGATCTGGGTCAACACGACCTGGGCTAGGTGCACGGGCTCGAGACCCCGAACGAGGATTGCGAGACATCTCTAAGCACGAAAGAAAGAACTCACCACAAACGAACGACAAGGAACTATCCTTGTCGCCGATACCACTGTAGTATAGCTTAGCGGAAGAGGTTTAGGAATCAGACAATTTGTGGTGTGCTTGGAAAGAGTGTTACATGATTGATTCGCAAGCCCACTCTTAAACCCAGGGTGGGTTGAATTATACTGTACTGCCTCAGACGCGTAGTCGGGCAACCGAGCGAACTACCTGAGCGAGGTTGTACTGCGAACCCAGATCACATGGCAAGTCAATGAGCAATGCCAAGGACCATACTAGAGCATTATACCCTAGGAAATGCTACATACACTGCCTTGGATTTCGCCACTTTACTACCCATTAGAAAACAAGCACTTAAATGTTTATTTGCTTGTTGCTCACGAGCGAAAGTGGATAAGGTGTCCTCAGCTTTACCTATAGGTACTGCAACAAATTTCGGTTTAGACGTTCCATCGGGTAGGGTATTGTCAAAGGGGCCTCTAGAAAAAGAACAATGCAAAAACTCAGAACAACGTTGCTCGATAGAAGAATGAAAAGATTCCCAAGGAACAAAAGTGTGGAGGTTTCCTTCTCTAACTCCACTCATGGCCTACCGCGTCCCCTTGCCCGGGCCCGTCCACGGCCCCGTCCTCTGATTCTCCTTCCCCGTCCGGCCCCACCCTGTGCTGTCCACCCTTGCATAGGGGCTGCTCCCACACCAAGGGACCTAAAGTTGTTGTGGCCCCCTCCTACCCGTCGCCGCAGCAAATCACCAGCCAGACCTGGAATTGGTGGAGCAGGCTGGTTTACCTCCTGTCTGGCCTTCACAATGTGTTGCAAGATGTCCCACTGTTGTTGATTAAGATAGGCGTTAGGGTCCTCTCTAAGTTTTTTGAGTGGGCAAAACCAAGATTCATGGCCAGGGGTATTGCACGCGTAACAGCTTCTGTTGAGGGGAAAGGCAACTCTAGTGTCCCTCCGATACTCGGGAGGTAAACCATCCCTGCGGGGATAAGGAGTCGCGCCTTGGATCGCGGCGACCGTGGCGAGCGGCGCAGGGTAACCATGGGCCATCTGGATTGGCGCTGCCACCATCGGTGCAGCTGCCATCATCCCAAATTCATGACTGTAGTAGGGGATTGTCCAGTCCTGTCCGACGCCAGCAACGTGCGGTGCTGGGCCAACGGTGGCGGTTGCAATGCTTGAATTAGGGCCCCCGGGGCCGGTTCTCAGTCTCTTTGCCTGTAAGGGCCCGCCCACCGCGGCATCGTACCGTGTGAGTAAACTTATCAAGGCATCCAAATCATCAAAACCTTTGCCTGTTGTAGGGTTAATTGCTGAATATTTCTTTAAATCCTCACGTAGGCCTTTACGAAACCTATGGATTTTCTCCCCCATGGATAGGTCCCCACTGACTTCTACCTCTGCTAGCAAGGTTGTAAAGCGCTCAACATACTTCTCAACTGATTCGTTGCCCTGATATACGGAATCAAGTTTATCCCTTGCCTTTGCAACCTTATCAGTGTTATCATAGACAGAAGACAACAGATCCCCAAAGAGAGCTAAATCCACGACAGCACCTGGATTTTGCCTCATGTAAGCTGCTTTTTTGGTTAACCACACCTTTTTCACGCTCTTTCCTAAACAGCGCACTGCGTAATCAACCCTGAGGTTCGCGGGCACACCGGTGAGTTCACAATATGACCTCACATCGTCTAGGAATTGTTCGAGATCGTCCCTGCATCCCTCGAATTTTTCCGGTAAATGCGTTCGAACTGTCGGGATTCTTGCCTGTGGGTTCGCGGGGTTTTGAGCCGCGACTTCAGCGTTTTCTGCCTGTTGTCGTAACTCAGCCAGTTCGGCAGCCATTGCCGCTTCACGCCCCTCAGCCTCGGCCAAAGCAGCCTGCAGCTCTTCAACTTGTCGTCTAGCCATTTCTGAGCTGTCAGTGCTGGCGAGGCTCGGTGACACAGGAAATCGAGAAAGTCCGGGTGGGGGCCCTAAACTCGGTGACCCGAGTCGTAGGCCCCTAAAAGCGCCACACACACCACAACTAACCCAATCCGAATCTATAGAATTCTCTGAAAAACTTCTTTGGGAAATTTTTTCAACGAGAGGAGCTCAAAATTCGGCCCCTCTCGCCGATACCAGATACAGTAGAAACGGCCAAAGGATGCGGGAACAATGGTTACAACTTGTTTGGGCTCCACCTCAGTACCCGTCCAGTCCGGCCCGGTCCTTCCTCTGCCAAAGCCTTATTCTATCCTGTTCTAAGTGTCCCTGTCTCCATCGCCAATGCGCCTTGTCAAGTAAGGGGTCACTCCCTTGGCGCGTGAAGCAGCCACTTCTTGGCGTGGAGGACCATAACTCACGAAGGGACCTTTATGGAGGTCCAAATCCTCGTGGTCCGGTCATTTTCCTATAACACGCGACTATTCCTGTTACAAAAGGAGCTGCGAGAACTTCTGTTGCAGTTTCTAGATGTTTTCCCAGATAAGCTGCCAGAGTTGCCACCAGATAGGGGGGTAGCTCACACTATACCAATGGAACCAGGCCATGTACCCCCGTGCCGACCCACCTATGGGCTTGCTGAACCTGAAGTCAAAGAATGTAGGCGGCACGTCGAAGAACTCTTAACCCAAGGGTTCATTAGGCCTAGTTCCTCTCCTTATGGCAGCCCAATTCTGTTTGTTAGAAAAAAGGATGGTTCTTTCCGTATGGTCATCGACTATCGAGCGGTCAATAATCTCACAAGGAAAGACAAATATCCATTACCAAGAATTGACGATTTGCTAGATAAACTACAAGGCTCACAATATTTCAGTTCGTTTGACCTGTTGTCGGGTTACCACCAAGTACGACTGCATGAGGCGGATGTACCCAAAACAGCATTTAGGACACCTTTTGGGTCCTATGAGTTTTTGGTTATGCCCTTTGGGCTAACGAATGCTCCGTCAACTTTTCAAAGGTTGATGAATTCAATATTTCACGACTTTATTCGTGAAGGCTTCGTCGTTATTTATCTAGATGACTTGTTAATCCACAGTCAATCCTTAGAGGATCATTACCAACATTTGGCACGTGTGCTCGAGCGGCTCCGGGAACAGAAACTGTATGCTAAGTTATCCAAATGTGACTTCCTAACGTCAGAGTTGTGTTACTTGGGACATGTTGTTGGACGGGACGGGCTGAAAGTGGATCCGGCTAAAGTTAAAGCTATCAAGGACTGGCCAAGTCCCACTACGGCGACGCACGTACGGCAATTTCTGGGGCTAGCCAACTACTTCCGCAAGTTTGTCAAAAACTATAGTACGATAGCTGCCCCACTTACCCACCTAACTGGCAAGACTCCATGGATTTGGGGCAACCCCGAGCAACATTCTTTTGATAGTCTCAAGAATGCCTTAGTCAATGCTCCCACCTTGGTATTGCCAAATCCACAAAAGCCGTACCGTGTCGTTACCGATGCTAGTGACAAAGGAGTTGGTGCAGTTTTATTACAAGACCAAAAGCCGGTCGCTTATTTCAGTAAAAAATTCAATTCAGCTGAGACGCGATATAGCACAACTGAAAAAGAACTTTTAGGAGTCTTATATGCTTTGAAAGAGTGGCGCTGCTATGTCCTAGGCACCTCATTTGTTGTTGTCACTGACCATAAAGCTAACAGCTTTTTACAAACCCAATCTCTCCTTTCACCCAGAAGGGCGCGGTGGGCCGAATATCTGCAACAATTTGACATTAAGTGGGAATGGTCACCTGGGGTTGGCAACCCAGCAGACCCACTTTCAAGATGTCCTAATCTGGCCGTGGCCAACGTGTCGGGTGGACATCTGGGGGAGCACTCTCTCCTTGTCGAAGCGGATATGATGGGGGCAGGGGAGGCTGCAGACTCTCACTCCCTACCCTCGCAACTGGAAGGAATGGAAGCATGGGTGCGGGTTCTAAAGGATGCTTATTTAGTTGATGGATGGCTCTCACGTAAACAAAACCGTCGGAAATTGGCCCACCGGAACGGGTTCTGGTATAAAAACTCGCGTTTGTATGTGCCCTCGCATTACGTTTCAGTGGACGGGGCGGAAAGGAACCTCCGTAGGGAAATACTTGAAAATCTTCATGGACCCCCAATAGTGGGTCATCAAGGGCGGGACAGGACAATCGAGCTGGTCGCCAGATCTTGGTGGTGGCCAGGGGTAAATGCAGATGTAACCGACTATGTAGCGCATTGCGACTCGTGCCAAAGAGTAAAACCTTTTTCAGGCTTACCTGTAGAGTTGTTACACCCCTTAGAAATCCCTTCTCGAAAATGGGAGTCCATGTCCATGGATCTCATCACGGGATTACCTAAGACCAAAGCTGGGTACAATGCAATTTGGGTTGGGGTTGATAGATTATCTAAATTTGCCCATTTTGCGCCGACGTCACAGGAGGCCGACGCCGCTGACATTGCCCAACTATTGCGCACGCGTGTCTTCACTTTACATGGCTTTCCCCGTGAGATAGTTTCAGATAGAGACCCACGTTGGGTGGGCAAGTTCTGTCAGGAGTTGTTTAGGCTCACGGGGTGCCGGTCCGCCTTGTCTACTGCTTTCCACCCCCAGAGCGACGGCCAGACTGAACGCATCAACAGAATCTTGGAAGATTACCTTCGGCATTATGTGGGGGGGAGACAGACTGATTGGGATAAGCATTTGTGTGAGGCCGAGTTCGCATATAATAATACTTACAATCAATCTATCAATACTACTCCGTTTCGCTTAACTTTTGGGCAGGACCCTGTGATCCCTTTTCAAGAAATCTATGATGCACCTGTTCTTGGTCGTGGTATCGAGCAAGAATATGTTCCAGCTGCGGCTGAGTTTGTCAGACGTATGCGGTGGGACTTAGAACGGGCCAGGACTTGCCTTAAGGCAGCCCAAGAAAGACAGAAGGCGTACGCCGATAAAAGGCGGCGGGACCTACCAGGCTTTGAAGTAGGTCAACAAGTCCTGCTTTCGTCAAAGAATATTAAGTTCAAACATTCCAGGACTAAGAAATTGTTGCCAAGGTACATTGGCCCCTTTCCGGTCACCCGGGTTATTTCCCCGGTAGCATACAAGTTGCTGCTACCTACGCATATGCGCATGCACGACGTATTCCATGTTTCCCTTCTCAAACCTTATAAAACTGACGGAAGCGTGCAACCCCCACCTCCTCCTGAAACCATAGATGGTGAGCTAGAATATGAGGTGGAGGCAGTGCTTGCACATAGAGAGCGGAAACTTAGGGGCAAGAAAGTAGTGCGCGAGTATCTTATTAAGTGGTCCGGCTATGAGAGCATCCATAATACCTGGGAACCCGAGGAAAACTTAGTGCATTCTCGAGAGGCGGTACAGCAGTACTGGAGTCTAACCACGGGGCGTGGGTCGGAAGCTAAACGAACAGGAACGGAAGCTACATCTCAACGCAAGCGTGCTAGGCGTGCTTGACGCCCTGGCAGGTCGGGTCGGCCCCTTGGTGCTCCTTTTGTGGGAAGCTCTGGAAGTGGCAATCAGAGTGCATCTTGGGGGTACTCCAGTATGGGTAGACCTTAGGAGTGGAACGGACATGGGAACGGACGAGAGTGAGGGGCGTGGCCCCTCTCGGGTGCGTGCGGTGCTAACCGCTCACCCTGGACAGGGCACATGTGTAGAGTGTCGCGACTTGTGTTTACCCTGATGTATCGTGATGTGGAAAGGACCAGTGGAAAGGACTGGACTAGTTGTCGTATCGGTTCCCGGGTTCGCGTAAAGGACAGGACTGGACATGTAGGAACATACACGGACTGGACTGGATATGTAAGGACTGGACATGACAAGGGGTCCGGCTGGGGCTGGGGACGCCGGACTAGCGACTCTCGGTCTCTAAAGCTCCAAAACCTAAAGCCTTGGGTGGTTAGGTTAGTCTCCTTACCTACTTGGCCGGGACGTCCAAGATAGGAGGGGGAGGATGTAACAGGGGTTCAACGATCGGGCGAACCTCGTGACGCGTAACGGCGTTACACGTGCAGTAGCGCACCGGTGGTGCTGCTGTGCGGGGGGAGAGATTGGACAAGATAGAGAGTTACTAGGATAGTGTAGGCACCTAAAGGCTTGGGTTTAGAGTTATAGAGACCTTGGGCGAGAGGTGGAGCCCCATTATGTAAGGTTCGTGGCAGTCGGGGTTTGGGACCTTTGCCGATCGGTCCGTGACATTTAGGCCCTTACACCGCCCACCTACCTGTCTCTTCTTACATACTTTAATAACAAAGTTGGCCTTCATGCATCATCTCTTTCTTGCCTTCTTGTGCGCTCTCCTCTTAATGGCTCCTCCAGCGACTAAGGTTACCTTTCTCTGGCACACTTAGCCTTCCCGGGCCTTCCGCTGCCCACCGCCCTCTCTCACATGCTATTTTGCTCATCCTGCCCTCTTCCAGCAACGCTCTCTCCTTTTCGGGGCTCTCTGCCCACTAACTCTCTCTCTCTTTCCATGGGCTCTGTGCCCACCAACCCTATCTCCTTTCATGGACTCTGATTGCCTTCATCCATTATATATTCTTCACCTTGTTGTGAGCTCCACCAACTAGCCGGATTGCCCTTCCCTGGCACCCCTTGCCTTTTGGGCCTTCTGCCCATCCACATGTCTTCTCACGTGCTAATGTACTGAATGTTCGTCTTCATGCATCATATTCTTCTCACCTTGTGAGCTCGCCTCTTATTGCCACCTCCAGCAGCAACAAGCTTACCCTTCCCTGGCACACCTTGCCTTCCCGGGCCTTCCCCTGCCCACCCCTTCCTCGTTTCACATGCTATTTTTGCTCATCATGCCCTCATCAAGCAACCCTCTCTTCTTCCATGGGCTCTCTGCCAATCAACCCTCCCTCCTTTCATGAGCTCTCTGCCCACCAGCCTAATTCCCCTTGGCACACGCAAGCGCAGCAGCTGACCATGTATCCCAAACCCCTTTCCTCCTCTCTGTGGGTCTGCCTCTTCCACACAACTCATCAGAACTGCCCTCTGTTGAGCACATCCACAAGCAAGCCTCCCTCTATTGAGCACATCTTACATATTGGCAAGCTAGGTGCCATTTCTGGCACTGGCATTATGATGGGCCCCTTCTGCCCTTCACACCCACCTTCATGTGGGTCTTGCCATTACAAGCACATTAGCATAGACTGTCCAAAGCACATGTCTCGCCTACGCCTTGTATTGCACGCTAGCAATTGCACCTTTCATGCATGTTCTCTGCAAATTACGGGCCACCCCGAGTAAATCTTCCCTTCTATCCCTTCAGGTGTCAAATAGAGCAACTCTTCCAACAAAACACACAAGCGCCGTACACCACGTCAAATATCTGGCCTGCCTGGCCACCGCAACTCTCGCATTGCACCTTGCATGCCTTTTTAATAACAAACATTAAAAAGCAAGAAAACCCAACCCTTTCAAGTCCCCATACTGCAAGGCATATTACCTTGTGGGACAGCTGGGCTACATGAAATCCCTGATTCACTCTCCCTATGCGCCTCCTCAATCCTCTAACTCTGCAAGCCAGGCCCCATCATGCACTATTTCAATGGAGGGCTGAATTATTCATGCCAGAGAGGTTTCACGCCTTTTCAATAACATATGGACGATGATTCTAGCAGCCACCCTCCTGGTTCAGCACGTGCTTCCACCCCTTGCAGGTCTTGGCAGCAGGGCACACCAGTAACCTGCCTTATCCTGCATGTTCTCCTCCTGCAAATGACGTGCCACTCCAAGCAAGTTCCCCCCTTGTGTTTCTTCAGGTGTCAAAAAGTGCAACTCTTCCGACAACGCACAAAAATTCGCATTACCCCATGTCCAACTACTGGAGCATTCATCTTGCACCTTGCATGCTCTGCCAGTAACCAATATTACAAAGCAAGAAAGTCCAGCCCTTCCGAGCCCCCCACACAGCAAGGCAGATTACATTTAATAAATGGGCTGCATGCAAATTCCTGATTCGCTCTCCCCGTGCGCTTCCTCCACCCTCTACAAACTCTGCTAGCCAGCCAGGCCTACTCATGCAAGGTTTTCATTGAGGGCTGAATCAATCATGTCTGCGAGGTTGACACGCATTTCAACGTAATTATGTGACAGTAAGAAACCCTTGATGAATCCCAACAGCCATATTCCTGGTCAAGCAGTGCTCTACCCCCTGCAGGCCCTGGCAGCTAGGCACACGCTTGTAATGCTTCAATTGCAGGCTGACTACACATGTCAGATAACTTATCCAGCTTTATAATAACCTTTCTGACAATGAGAAACCCCTTCCAACTCCCCGCAGACATATTCCTCGAGCGCTTTCCAAAGCCACTTGCAGGACCTGACAGCCAGGCCCACTCTTGCAATGATTTACTTGGCGGGTAATTTATTCATGTCTCATAGCATTACAAGCTGTATCCTAATTCAACCCATGGTGATCAACCTGATATAATTCCTAATAGCCGTAATCCTCGTCAAGCGTTTACCTCAGACCTTTGCAGGTCCCATCAGCCAGACCTCCTTTGTATAGCCAGTCATGACCTGATCCACTCGTGTGCAGCAGTTCTACAAATGATTGCAAGATGAGCTTCGAGACCTTCTCTTTTATCAACGTGCACGGTAAGCCCTCTGTGTCCCACCTGCACTCTCAGCCCCTTGCAGGTCCCATCAGCCAGGCCTCCTCTGTACAGCCAGTTCTGAACTGATCCATTGTGTGCAGCAGTCTAAAAAATAATGGCAACCTGAAGGTTTAGACCTTCTCTTTTATCAAAGTGCATGGTGCATGGTGAGCCCTCTGTGTCCCCCTCGACTCTGCAGGCCCTGACCGCTATGCCGAGCTCTGCGCATGCTCAAAGCAGGACACAATACTTGCATATTAACAAGTAGCACGCTTTCCATAACTTATCAGCCAGGTCTCATCTTATTTGCTCTTGTGAAAGTTACAGATCATTGAAAGTGTTTAATGAATTTTGCATGCCCTAGCAGACATTCCAACATCCACATAATTCAAATGAAAATTGCTTGCTTGTGTGATGCTGTGTACCACACACGAACACTCATAATCAGGCTTCTTTCAGCCCTTCCCAGCTCCTTGCTGCAGCCTTTCCTTCTCCCCAGGCTGTGCTTTAGCATTCTGCTATGGTCAGGTCAGTCCT
Organism: Botryococcus braunii; assembly: GCA_002005505.1. Taxonomy (NCBI): domain Eukaryota; kingdom Viridiplantae; phylum Chlorophyta; class Trebouxiophyceae; genus Botryococcus; species Botryococcus braunii. The sequence continues at coordinate 69,191 of MVGU01001159.1, read as the reverse complement.
GTTAGTTACAGTCAATTCAGCAATGCTTAAGCATGAAATAGCTCAGGAAATAATTCAAAATAAATTTTGGCGCATCAACCAAACATTGAAAGCCTGCCTTTGTCTTCAACGTGCTTTCACCGCATTGTTCAGCCACTTCAAGCCCTGCTGTAGCAAGCAATAGAGGTACTCAGCTAATCAACAATTCATATGGTGGAGCACAGAAACTGAATTTCAAAACTTGCAATCGCTTGTCTGTGGCCTTCAAGCTGAATGCAACGCTCTTTGCTCTTGGTCCCCTGGGGACCCTGTAAGCTGCGACGTCTGAGAGTCGAGCTTGTAAACGATCACTTCATGATAATGCTTGCATTCAAATTGATCAACTCGGCGTAAGCAATGCGTCCAGACTGAAATTACTGACGTATGACCTTGCCCGCCCAAATGGCGTAGCCCGTGGCTGTTCTCTTTTTGGCATGACCTAACAGCTCGTCGCAAACCTGGGACGGTCATTCACGAGCCTCGAACAATCATAAGAATCAAATCGGTCGAGTTGTAAGCCATGTTGAGGAACAACAAGTACAGATTACTTCTTCCAAAACCCGTGGTTCACACCACCGTCACCGATAAAGGTGCGATGAACGACCGCTCCCCCAGGAATGCCAAGTCAAGCATAGTGAACCGACAGACTGCAAGAGTGTAGCTTGCTTTTCAAGCTACCCCCTTTTTCTCATCAGTTTGTTCCTTGGTTCTTTCACCTGAAGTATCTCTCGGTTGATTGTGATTTCGATCACGTGCATGCTAGCCTTTAGTCAGCATCTCAGGGGTTTACTACCCATCCTGTGGCAATGGAGTTTCCGAGCGCCGAGAGCTCGGCAGTACAATCAGGAATGGAGCGTCGAGAGCTCGAGAATTGAGGAGCGCCCAGAGCTCAGCGGTACATTCGTACACGAAAGGGGTACTGCAAGAAGAAGAAGACGAACATTGGGAGGGTTGCATGCTGATGCGCTGGCCTTGTTGCAGAGGCTCCAGGGGCTTTTGAACCAAGCCATCATTGCTCAAGAAGATGTGGAGGGATATTTTGTCATTCGTCGGGTCAGTTTCATCATTGCGGCGGCTGTGGGTCGCCAGCTGGCCGCTCGCCGGGTGTGACTCATTGCTTGAAACATTGGGGTTTGGGTCCCTGAACATTGGGCTGGTCTTTTTTACTCCACTCTTGTAATGAGACCAGAAGTGAAGAAGGCCCGCACCTGAGCGCAAGGAAAGAAAAGAAAAGAATTACATCAATGCAATCTTGCTGGAGTGCCCAATATCTACAGCAGCCAGTGGCCTACCAGAAGGGCGTCATGGCAATGGAGATGCGAGGAAAGCTGCATTCAACTCTTTCCAGTAGTCTTAGAGAAGAAGAAGAAGATAATGTGTTTCGTCACCCATAGTATTGATTTTATCTTTTTTTCTCAAATTTGCTTCCGCCTGGCCAGTCTTTAAGCGGGGCTGGCAGCTTCGCCACTTTCAGCGTCCAGCCTTTGCGGAATTTCCAGTGTTTTTCAACACTTCATTCTCAGTTTGATACCACATCGTATTGGTTTTCCTGTTTTCTTCCTCAGATTTGCACCAGCTCGGCCAGTCTTTCCGCAGGACTGGCAGCTTCTGACTTTCTGGTGTCTGGCATCTGCGGAATTTCCCGTGTTCTTCCCCACTTCCTGTGTTTCTTAACACACAGTATTGGTTTTTTCTTTTTCTTTTTTGGCCCCTCAGATTTGCCTCCGCCGGCCCGTCTTTCACAGGGACTTACGGCTTCACCCCTTCCCAGCATCCAGCACTTACGGAGATTCCAGTGTTTTACAACACTTACTCCTGTGTTTCTTCACACATCATCTTGGTTTTCCCTTTTCTTCTCCGCTTCGCCTCAGCCCAGCCAGTTTTTCAGAGGGACTGGGGGCTTCACCACTTTCCAGCATCCAGCACGGTCTTGGGGTTGGGTTTCCCAGCTGGTGATGCCATGGCCAGCGTTCCTCTGTTTGACCCCACCTGCCCTTGGAAGGCATCATGCAAGTCTCGTAAGATCACTACGGGTGCTGGGCTCCTACGTCACTTGCAGAGGTTCCACAAGCTCGGCGATGCTGGGCGGGATGACTGGGTGTCGCAACTCAGATCCCCAGCAGAGTACAGGAAGCTTGAAGCCATCTTGCGAGCTACCTCCAGCTGGTTGTGCACCACTTGCTTCAAAACCCATTCCCTGGGAGTTCTTTCGTGCGCAACCAACCCAGACACCTGCCAGCGCTTGTGGAATCTGGAGGATGGCCTGGTTCCCCCTGATGTTAACCTTCTTCCTGGCCTTCCCCGCCCTGCACCGCCGCCGCATCAGCCGCCACAGGATACTTCAGAGCCCCAGGGCCGCCTCCATTCGCAGCCCCGAGGACGACCGCGCGCATCCGCCGCCACGGGCCGGGGGAGCAACCCCCGGCCCGTGGCGGCGGACACGGGCCGGGGGTTGCTCCCCCGGCCCGTGTCCGCCGCCATCCCCTGACCCCTGCCCTTGTCCATCAAGTTTTCACCCTTGGTCACCATTCGTACCGCAGGGTCCCCAGGTCAGCATGGATACCTTGGGCTGCAGCATTGCGGTCCGCTCTCAAGGCTGTTGCAGACTCGGGCTCCGAGGCTGCCTGGGTTGAGCTGTTGATCCTTCCGATGTGCGTCCTATCAGCTCGTCGCAGGCCTCGGGGTGAGGGAGTTGCGCAGCACGTCCGCCGTCGGGCCCGCGCATGGTTGGATGGGGATATTGATGGCCTAATTGATGAACTCTTGGCCACCGCGCCTGCAGCAACTGCCCCACCCCGCCCATTAGACGATGCGGCGCTTGCCGCTCGCGTCTTGCGCAAGGTTGCAGATGGCCATTTATCAGCGGCTGTTCGGATGTTGGAGCCTGCCACCATCGCCCCAGCCACGCCTGACACATGTGCTGCATTGGCAGCGCTTCATCCTATCCGACCGCTTCCCGTTGGCGCCCCGCCTGCGCAGGCCCCTTACCGTGCCCAAGTGGAGGAAGTCTTGGCTGCCCTCAAAACCTTCCCACCTGGTACCGCTGGCGGGCGGGACGGCTTGACCCCATTACGTATAAAACATGCCTTCTCTGTAGGTGGCTTAGACCTCTTATTGGAGAGCCTCCTTGGCGTGGTCAATCGGGCCTTAGCTGGGGATGTTCCCCCTCCCTTGCGATCTTATTGGGCCAGCGCTCCCATCACCCCTCTCTTGAAGCCCAATGGGGGTATCCGGCCCATTGCAGTGGGGCTCACCCTGCGCCGTCTGGTTTCCAAGATAGCTGTTGCAGCCGTCTTGCCCGCTGTCAGTGAGTATTTGCAGCCACACCAAGTTGGGGTTGGAGTCCGAGGGGGTGCAGAAGGCCTCGTCCATGCCCTCAACCGCTTGGTGGCACACCAGCAAGATTCCCCCGACCTCGTCGTTGTCAGCTTGGACTTCCAAAATGCTTTCAATACGGTCGACCGCAACCGCATGCTTGGGGAAGTCGCCCTCCATTGCCCCAGCATCTGGCAGTATGTGGCGACGACGTACGGCTGCGCGGCCCATCAGGATGTTGGGCCCCATGTCGTGGACTCCACAACAGGGGTCCAGCAAGGGGACCCCCTCTCTCCGCTGCTTTTTGCGCTCACTGTCCAGCCACTCCTCCTTGACCTTCATCGGGAGTGTCCCGACGTACACCACGGGTGGTATCTGGATGACGGCACGTTTGTTGGTCCCGTGCCCGCAGCGCAGCAGGCAGTCCAGTTGGTTGTTGACCGGGCTCCCGCATATGGCTTGAGCCTCAACCCTCACAAGTGCCGTGTGTGGTCGCCGCGCCCGAACCCTCAGCATTTGGATGGGTTCCCTCTGGGCTTCGTCAATGAAACTCGTGCTGGTTTGATAGTGTTGGGGGCAGCGGTCACCGTGTCAGTCGAGTACGCGGCTTCCGTAGCCCAGGCGCACGTTGATGCCGTGGCAGCCTCGCTCCAGCGTTTGCCGATTCTCCGCAACCCCCAAGCCGAGCTTCTCTTGCTTCGCAGTTGCCTTGGGACCTGCAAGGTGGTTTTCACAGCTCGGACCATGCCGCCCGCTGCAGCTGCGCAAGCTTTGGTGACCTTTGATATGCTCCAAACCCAGGTCCTCCAATCCATTGTCACAGCTGGTGGTGGTGGTTTTGGCCCTTTGCAGCAAACCTTGGCTGGCTTGCCTATTGCCCAGGGGGGTCTCGGGGTCACTAAGGCCACTTCCCTTCTGCCTTGTGCCTATCTCGCCTCTGTCACGCAGACCGCCCCCCTTCAGGACCGCCTTCGCGGGACATCCATTGCCCCTCTTGTCCCCGTTGCCCTAGCTGCCAAGGCTGACTACTGCGCCCTTGTTCCTGATTTCGATGCGGCGCTCTTCGAGGATCCGGATTTTGTCCGCAGCAAAGTGCAAGCCCGGCTGTCCAAACCCTTGTCTCACCGCGCATACCGGGAGGTTCTTGATGACCCTGCTCGCTCGGATCGCGACCGTGCTGTGCTCCAATCTCTTACACAGCCTGGAGCGTCTGATTGGCTGCTGGCTCTCCCAGTTCTCCATTTGCAGCAGACCATGCCCCCTGAGTCGTTCCGCTGCCGCCTTCAATACCAGCTCTTGATCCCCATTTTCCACCCTGGCTCCCAATGCCCGTGCTGCTTGAGGGAGTTGGATGTCTGGGGCGACCACGCGGTCCACTGCACCTCAGGGGGGGATGTTGCCATTGTCGGCCGACATTACTCCGTTCGTAACGGCCTGGACGCTGTCCTTACCTCAGCTCGTCAGCGGGTCACCCGGGAACCCGCCTTTCCCACCCCTGTCCCTGGCAAGGAGCGCCGTCGCGCAGACCTCCGCCTACATGCGTGGGAGGAGGGGCGTGACCTTTATATCGACATCGTTGGCTCTTCCCCACTCACAGTTGCCAACTTGTTGCACTTCGTGCCGGGTGGGGCCGCCGCGCGCGCTGCCCAAGACAAGCAGACCCGCTATGCTGTCTTGTTGTCGCGTCAGCAGCCGCCTGTGGCTTTCCAAGCCTTCGCTTTTGAAACATTGGGAGGGTTGTTAACCTTCTTCCTGGCCTTCCCCGCCCTGCACCGCCGCCGCAGGATACTTCAGAGCCCCAGGGCCGCCTCCATTCGCAACCCCGAGGACGACCGCGTGCATCCGCCGCCGTTGCTGATCCTCCGCCCTCTGCTCCCCCGGCCCGTGTCCGCCGCCATCCCCTGACCCCTGCCCTTGTCCATCACGTTTTCACCCTTGGTCACCATTCGTACCGCAGGGTCCCTAGGTCAGCCTGGATACCTTGGGCTGCAGCATTGCGGTCCGCTCTCAAGGCTGTTGCGGACTCGGGCTCCGAGGCTGCCTGGGTTGAGCTGTTGATCCTTCCGATGTGCGTCCTGTCAGCTCGTCGCAGGCCTCGGGGTGAGGGAGTTGCGCAGCACGTCCGCCGTCGGGCCCGCGCATGGTTGGATGGGGATATTGATGGCCTAATTGATGAACTCTTGGCCACCGCGCCTGCAGCCACTGCCCCACCCCGCCCATTAGACGATGCGGCGCTTGCCGCTCGCGTCTTGCGCAAGGTTGCAGATGGCCATTTATCAGCGGCTGTTCGGATGTTGGAGCCTGCCACCATCGCCCCAGCCACGCCTGACACATGTGCTACATTGGCAGCGCTTCATCCTATCCGACCGCTTCCCGTTGGCGCCCCGCCTGCGCAGGCCCCTTACCGTGCCCAAGTGGAGGAAGTCTTGGCTGCCCTCAAAACCTTCCCACCTGGTACCGCTGGCGGGCGGGACGGCTTGACCCCATTACATATAAAACATGCCTTCTCTGTAGGTGGCTCAGACCTCTTACTGGACAGCCTCCTTGGCGTGGTCAATCGGGCCTTAGCTGGGGATGTTCCCCCTCCCTTGCGATCTTATTGGGCCAGCGCTCCCATCACCCCTCTCTTAAAGCCCAATGGGGGTATCCGGCCCATTGCAGTGGGGCTCACCCTGCGCCGTCTGGTTTCCAAGATAGCTGTTGCAGCCGTCTTGCCCGCTGTCAGTGAGTATTTGCAGCCACACCAAGTTGGGGTTGGAGTCCGAGGGGGTGCAGAAGGCCTCGTCCATGCCCTCAACCGCTTGGTGGCACACCAGCAAGATTCCCCCGACCTCGTCGTTGTCAGCTTGGACTTCCAAAATGCTTTCAATACGGTCGACCGCAACCGCATGCTTGGGGAAGTCGCCCTCCATTGCCCCAGCATCTGGCAGTATGTGGCGACGACGTACGGCTGCGCGGCCCATCAGTATGTTGGGCCCCATGTCGTGGACTCCACAACAGGGGTCCAGCAAGGGGACCCCCTCTCTCCGCTGCTTTTTGCGCTCACTGTCCAGCCACTCCTCCTTGACCTTCATCGGGAGTGTCCCGACGTACACCAAGGGTGGTATCTGGATGACGGCACGTTTGTTGGTCCCGTGCCCGCAGCGCAGCAGGCAGTCCAGTTGGTTGTTGACCGGGCCCCCGCATATGGCTTGAGCCTCAACCCTCACAAGTGCTGTGTGTGGTCGCCGCGCCCGAACCCTCAGCATTTGGATGGGTTCCCTCTGGGCTTCGTCAATGAAACTCGTGCTGGTTTGATAGTGTTGGGGGCAGCGGTCACCGTGTCAGTCGAGTACGCGGCTTCCGTAGCCCAGGCGCACGTTGATGCCGTGGCAGCCTCGCTCCAGCGTTTGCCGATTCTCCGCCACCCCCAAGCCGAGCTTCTCTTGCTTCGCAGTTGCCTTGGGACCTGCAAGGTGGTTTTCACAGCCCGGACCATGCCGCCAGCTGCAGCTGCGCAAGCTTTGGTGACCTTTGATATGCTCCAAACCCAGGTCCTCCAATCCATTGTCACAGCTGGTGGTGGTGGTTTTGGCCCTTTGCAGCAAACCTTGGCTGGCTTGCCTATTGCCCAGGGGGGTCTAGGGGTCACTAAGGCCACTTCCCTTCTGCCTTGTGCCTATCTCGCCTCCGTCACGCAGACAGCCCCCCTCCAGGACCGCCTTCTGGGGACATCCACTGCCCCTCTTGTCCCCGCTGCCCTCGCTGCCAAGGCTGACTACTGCGCCCTTGTTCCTGATTTCGATGCGGCGCTCTTCGAGGATCCGGATTTTGTCCGCAGCAAAGTGCAAGCCCGGCTGTCCAAACCCTTGTCTCACCGCGCATACCAGGAGGTTCTTGATGACCCTGCTCGCTCGGATCGCGACCGTGCTGTGCTCCAATCTCTTACACAGCCGGGAGCGTCTGATTGGCTGCTGGCTCTCCCAGTTCCCCATTTGCAGCAAACCATGCCCCCAGAGTCGTTCCGCTGCCGCCTTCAATACCAGCTCTTGATCCCCATTTTCCACCCTGGCTCCCAATGCCCGTGCTGCTTGAGGGAGTTGGATGTCTGGGGCGACCACGCGGTCCACTGCACCTCAGGGGGGGATGTTGCCATTGTCGGCCGACATTACTCCGTTCGTAACGGCCTGGACGCTGTCCTTACCTCAGCTCGTCAGCGGGTCACCCGGGAACCCGCCTTTCCCACCCCTGTCCCTGGCCAGGAGCGCCGTCGCGCAGACCTCCGCCTCCATGCGTGGGAGGAGGGGCGTGACCTTTATATCGACATCGTTGGCTCTTCCCCACTCACAGTTGCCAACTTGCTGCACTTCGTGCCGGGTGGGGCCGCCGCGCGCGCTGCCCAAGACAAGCAGACCCGCTATGCTGTCTTGTTGTCGCGTCAGCAGCCGCCTGTGGCTTTCCAAGCCTTCGCTTTTGAAACATTTGGAGGGTTGCATGCTGATGCGCTGGCCTTGTTGCAGAGGCTCCAGGGGCTTTTGAACCAAGCCATCATTGCTCAAGAAGATGTGGAGGGATATTTTGTCATTCGTCGGGTCAGTTTCATCATTGCGGCGGCTGTGGGTCGCCAGCTGGCCGCTCGCCGGGTGTGACTCATAGCTTGAAACATTGGGGTTTGGGTCCCTGAACATTGGGCTGGTCTTTTTTACTCCACTCTTGTAAAGGGAAGAAGAAGTTACATCTGTCCAGCCACAAGGGCATGATAAGATGTCCACAACACACGCTAGCACGAAATAAAGAAAAGCGGGCCACCCGAGGTAGCCAACCAAAGACTAGACACGCAACGGCGTAAACGAAATGGGGAAATGGGGAATAAATGGGGGAGGGGCAGCCACACACGTGGCTGCGGCCAAGTCACCGCGTCCGGCATAAGTCAACACGAGCCTGGAAGGCATCCGAGATGAACGATACAACCGCACGCAAGTCAGCCTGCCAAATAAACTGCCGAAGAGACCGTGAGGGACTAGCAAACAACTGGGGGTAACGGTCCCGCACCGGCGTAAGGGCGGGACAGTGTAAAACAAAGTGGTGTTCATCACCCACAGCGGAACCACACATATCACACACTCGCTGAAGCCGCGGAAGCCGCTGCCGGCGGCCCAGATCAATGGGAAGGCCATGAACACCAAGACGAAACCTGAGAAAGAGCCGAACCTTGGAAACATCAAGAGAGAGATAAAAAAGGCGGGAACGCTGAGCCTTAGTAGGGCGCGCAAACCACCGCACATAAGTACACAGCTGAGGATCCGTAGGGGCCAACCGGGGGGAAACATGGAGGGAAGGCACATCGAGAGTATTAGCCTGCCTAACGAGGGCTAAAAAGGTATCCATGTCTACAGGATGGGGGCGCTGACAATCAACCTCATAGGGGTACCCTAAGCGTCGAAGGGTGGACATCAAAGAAGCCGCCCAGGACGGGGGACGAGCCGTAACCCCGTAGTAGCAAGAGTCCCTATGAATGCGGGCATACAAGTGGTCTGCGGGGAGAGCTGCCAGAGAGTTCCAAAAGGTGACCACCCGCTTCAACCAAATATGCTGAAGGGGCCAAACGCCTACCTCGGCAAGGAGCACATCAGTACGGACAGTGGGACGAACCCCTAGGATCATCCGGAGCATAGTAAGAAAATCCTTTTCTAGAGTGTTTGCAGAGGGCTGAGGGGAGGAGGGGGAAAACCCCCGGAGACTCCATACCTCACACCCATATGAACAAGCAGGAACCACACACGTCAAGAAGAGACGCACAAGAAGACCAATCGAAGTGGCGCATTTAAGATTGCCATAGCGCGTGAAAATAGTAGACCAGGCACCCCACATCTTGCCACGTAAGTGGCCAAAGGTAGCCCCAATACCGGAAGTCGTAGAAAGGATGACTCCTAAATGACGAGCCTTGGTCACCCGAGGCAGGGGTTGACCATCATACGTAACGGGGACGGGGGCCTCCTGCGAGTGAGGGAAGACCATGAAATGCGACTTGGGGACATTCACCCGCATACGCGTGAACTGGCACCACTCCGAAGTAGCGGGGAGAAGGTGAGCCTGCAACTCGTCCCGGGACTTGGCCAGAAGCTTGTAGTCATCGGCATAGCCCTGAATAGGGACAGAACGACCATCCCGGGTGGCGGGCCCAACACCCGGACACCGAGCTTCAACATAGCGAATGAGACCATCCGAGAAGATACCAAACAGAGTAGGACTAATAGGGGACCCCTGGAGGATACCGACCCGAGGCGTCACGAGCGCCCCGGACGTCCCCCCTGCACATAAGGTAACTAAGGCATCGCCAAACAAAGATTGCACAGCAGCCCGAAATTGGGCAGGTACCCCCACCCGAGATAAGGCCTCCCAAAGAAGGGGACGAGGAACCCGATCATAGGCTTTACTCAAATCTAAAGAGCATAAAAATAAGGGGTGCTCTGGCGTAGCAAGGTCAATGAAGTGCTGAACCGCAAAGAGCTGATGCAAGGTGGAAAAACCTGGGCGGAAGCCAGTTTGGGCTTGACAGCGCAACCCCTGGGTTTCCAGATGCCGAATAAGCCGAGTGTTCAAGAGAGTGGCATACAACCGCATGAAGGGTTCAGGGACAGCAAGAGGGCGGTAATTTGCCGTATCTAATACGTCCTTGGCCCCGGGTTTAAACACAGGGACGACCCGAGACACATTGAAGGCAGGGGGAATGCGCCCAACCTGAAACATGGCATTGACAATGGTCAACAAGAGCGGGGCCAAGAGATGGGGGTCCTGTCTACGGGTGTGGGGGTCAGGGGGGCGTTGGGCGAAGCGAAGGAATTCAGACGGAAAACCCTGAAATCCAACACTCCTACCCGTGTGCAAGGTACCAAGGGCATCTTCCATTTCCTGTAAGGTGAAGGGTTGGTTAAGGGAGTCATCGGTGACCGGAGAAGGTGGATACGCCACCTCAGACAAGGAGAGAAGCGGTTCAGCAGGGGCAGCTACATCCCCCCCAGTGAACCCAGACATGAAGGTGCCCCACATCTGATGGTCATGCAAGGGCAGGGGCAAGGAAGGGGGGTGGCCACGGAGCGTCCGCCAAAAGAGACGGGGGCAAGTATGAAAGAGAGCAACACACTCATCCAATTGAGACATGAGCCACACCCGTTTACGGGACCGCACATAGGAATGATAGTGCCGCTCAAGTCCACGCACGGCAGGGTCAGAAAACCCATGCAAGCGACCTGCCCGCCGCCAGTCCCGCTTGAGTCTAACACATTCCTGGTCATAGAATGGCTGGTGTGGGGGATTCCTAGCAGGAGAAGCTAACCGAACACTATACATCCGCATGTCCGCATCGTGAGCCGCACGGACTAAGACTTGGGACAGTGTGGTAAGTGCTTCCTCCACATGCCCTGCCACTGCTAAATCCGCACAACGACCCAAGGCGGGAGCTGCGAGCTCCAAACGATGCACATAAGCTAAACGACAACCCCCTCGCCAATGGACTTGTTTCAGTGGCACCCCCAAATGAGAAGGACTCGACTCCTGATAAGAAAGCCCGGTGAGCGCCACCGATGAGGCAATGGGGTAGTGATCAGAACCCCTTAACTCAGTGGAAACCGTGACCGATTGGAGGCAAGTGTGAAGCAACGAAGAAACCAAAATATGATCTGGGCGAGTGGCAGAGGTACGGCTGGTGGCACGGTACATCGGAGGAGCATGAAAGTCCCCCGGGACACGGCCCGTGCATATAAGTAACCCACTTTGGTCAGCCAAGGTGACAAGCTGGCGGCCACTAGGATCTTGACCACTGAATTTGCCGACATCAACCGAGGAAGAGGTAGAAACATACTCAATATGTCCATTGAAGTCACTCCCCAGAAAGACATAACCGTCACTGGACGCCAGAACCCCATATAACTCATCGTAACGAGTGGGAATAGGAACAGTCTGAAGGAGCGGGGACCCAAGGGGGGGAATGTAAACGTTGCCTAAGTAAAGTGGGGAATGGGTGTCGTGCACAAAACGCAGGGATACCCAAAGGGACGAAGATGTGGTGGCCCATAGTTGGGCACTGTACAAGGAACTGACCTTAACGGCAATCACCAAACCATAACCTGTCTTGTCAAGAGAAAGTTGCGGTGGAGAACAAAAAAGTTGAAAGCCCCTAAACAGATCCGGATCAATATGCTTATGCAGAGTCTCTTGTAACATTACTACATCGAACTCATGAAAAAACCGACCATAATCATAGAGGTGGAACTTAGAATCTGTGAGGCCACGGATATTCCAGGTCAGAAGCGAAAGAGTGACTTGACCAACGGGTTCCTAAGCAGCGGGGCCCTGAGCTCGAGAGGATGGACCCGGGCCCGTAGCTGGGGGAGCAGAAGGAGTAGGAGCTGGGGAAGCTGAAGGGGGAGCAGCAAAAACTCCAGGGAGCACTTTGACGGGGGGCCCTTGCCCCTTGACTTTGAATAAGGATTCGCCCCTCCAGAAGGTGATCCAGCCCTGGTTGCGCAAGGCGGTGGCTTGAGGTTGGAGAGCTGCCCGGGCTGCACGTTGCTTGGGTGTGAGGTCGTCGTCCATAGAAACGTGAAAGCGCCTCCTGAGGTCCTTGGATTTCTTGTAAGCGGCATGTTTGTCTGCAGTGGAGTGGAACCGGATGAGAACTGGACGAGCACGAGGAGCACCAGCAACAAACTTCCCAAGCCGAGCTGCCTCATGAATCTCGCAGTTGAGAAAGGACGTAACTGCATTGAGGGTTTTTTCCCCCACGCTCTCCTCCACCCCAAAAAGGATGGCGTTAGGAGAGCGAAACTTTCTCTCCAGAGCGTCTAGAGAGGAGTCGCACTTGGAAAACTTGTTGTCCAGGTCTTCATAACCGGCGCGTACAATCTCCTGAACCTCAAGGAGTTTGTTATCCAACTTTGCCTCCACCTTAGCCTCCATATTTTCCACAAAGACGGCAATCTGAGTGTGGAGGGGCGCGAGGATCTCGCCGATCTGTTGCTGAATCTGAAGTTTAAAGGGAACCAAAGCGTCGGCCACGGCCGCCTGAAGCTTATCATTAAGTTCGGATCACAAAAATATTTTGAGCTCAGAGGTAATACTGGCAAGGGCATCCTCGCCGAGGGTCTTAGACTTCCCATCCGTGGTAGGGGATGGCGATTCCGGACGGGCACGCTTCTCCCCAAGAATACTCGAAAGCATAGAAGTCATGAGAGAGTATCAGAATAGATTAAAGTCAAAGATCGAAGGAGTTCAAAGTTAATTGTAAGCATTGTCGCACTGTCGCACTGTCGCACGCAACTTGCAACGGATGCTTCCGAAGGACTCACTTCGCGAAACAACAACAGCAACAACAGCTTGGACCCATTCTAAACCCCACGGGAGGCCTTCATAAACTTTCTCTCTCTCTCTTGCGTATCGCTTCTTGTGTCTTGTGACTTGTGTTATTCCGAGAACGTGTATGTCAATGGAACTCGATATGCCCATGCTTTACTCGTGGGACCCTTGACTTAATTTAAGTGGACTGAAATTCGGGAACCGCATGTATGTGACTTTAACGGTAATTTTCAGGTCTCCGATAAGCGGGCAATGGTGTTATTAATATCCTATTCCTTCTACTCGCGATCCCCATGGAACCTCAGAGTAGAGTAGTGAATATTACACCCAGCAGTGTGGTTGCTAGAAATCTTCAAAGGGCAGAGCAGCATACTCGAGATTCTGAGGCGCGCTGTCGAGAGGGTAAGTACTTTACTTCTTTATGATCCATCCTACGGACATTGTTGCCCGTCCGGTAATGCCTTCGCACCACTCTTGATTTGCCATCCTTGAGACATATGAAGTGATTATTTCATTTGATGTTGGTGTTTGCAGCTGGCATTTCACCTGCCCCTCTTCTGGTGGCTTCAACAGGTATTATCTTTAGTACTATCTTTGCTCGCTTTAATGTATCTCTGCTCGCTTTGATGTCATGAAGTGCCTTACTTGCAAGCATGCTGTGCAGGAAATGGAGAAGACTCCAACACATCTGTCCCTTTAGAGTATAGTGTAAGCAGGGACACCATGCTAATTGGGGATGCAATAGGCCATAATCATCCTCATGGAAGGGGTTGTATATCCGAGGTGGACGCACACGACTTAAGAGCTCCTGCTTCACAGTTGGGAACTCTGTTTGAAGCTGCAATGGGACATGGTGGCTTGCAAACATCCTCACATGTCCCTTTATGCCCTCCACTACCAACTCTTACGGGGAATAGCTCATCTACTAGGCGCTTGTCCCGGCGTCGTCTCATGGATATCAAGAGGGGGTATCCATTCCCTAAAATCAGAGTTCCCCTTGCTCGCAAGGCACCTCTAGCTCGCATTGCTCGAGGTGCAATGGGACCACAAGCTCCTCCATGGTCTCTACCTGCAAGCCTTATAGGGGATACCTTAACGACTTCTGCCCCGTCATCAATCACGTGTGCTGCGAGACGCCTTTCTAGGCGACGTCTCATGGATAATAACAGAGGACATCATCTCCCTATCGTTAGAGTTGCCCGTGTTTGCAACGCACGTCCACCTCACATTGTTCCTCAATCTCCAACGCCAACTCTAGGTAACGCCTCACAATTCATGTTTAAAGAATAATGAAATAATGCTTCAAGGAAGTACGTTGCATCCATCTCATGCAAGCATGTTGTGCAGGTGCTGGGCAACACCTTGTGTCCCCCTCTATTCCAAGCACGTCATTACCCACCTTTGCTGCTCGACGCCTCTCCCGGCGGCGTCACATGGACCGTAGCAGAGGGCGTTCATTCCCCGTAATCAGAGTTCCCCGTGCTGTACATCATGCTGCAGCAATCCCCGTAATTAGAGTTCCGCGTGCCCCACATGATGCTGCAGCAATCCGCCTCTCCCGACGGCGTCTATGGACGGTATCAGAGGGCGGGCATTCCCCATGATCAGAGTCAGACGTCCCCGTGCTCGGAACGCAGTACCTCCACCGGTCAACCCTCCACCTCTCCACCGGGACCTTGCTTTGCTGGACACATTCTGTCAAGCCCCAACATGTATTTGCAGCAGTTGTAACAGGAGGATGTACCGCTACCAAGTAGTGAGACCACGGGTTGGGTCGGAGGTAAGTTCTTGCTTAAGCCATAATGTCCATGAGTTGTATCTGAGGTCATTGGCAATGGAACATGCTCATCTTACTCATGTGGACAGGTTTCCATTAGAGCCGTAGAGATGCTGGGGACGATCCATGAAGAACTTACACAAGAGGCGTTGTGCCTTTGTAAGCATTGCCGTTGCCACATCGAACAAGGCAAGGTGCGCTTCGGACCATTTACTACACATTTCATGAGATCCACAACATGCCATTTGACCAGGGTTGTCATTTCATATTGATATGTAGGTACCCCCCATGTCACTCGCAAATGGAATGGCTTTATTGCCATGCCCAGAGGAGCTCTCGGATTTGAATTATATGGAGCTTCGCATGGTATGTCTGATGCATTGCTTTGTGACCGTCATCCAGCTCCCCAAGGGACAAAGTGCATATCGAGGAATGGCCATCAGCTTTCCTTTTGATGCACCAACGTTTGTGAATCACCTTCCTCGGTACGTGCTTCCAATACACGTGTGTGTGTGTGTGTGTGTGTGTGTGTGTGTGTGTGTGTGTGTGTGTGTGTGTGTGTGTGTGTGTGTGTGTGTGTGTGTGTGTGTGTGTGTGTGTGTGTGCGTGTGTGTGTGTGCATTCACCATACACGGGCACTCTTGTGGTTCACTCCCTTGTATGTTGTATTGCAGCCCTCCAGATGAAGGGTTGATGAGCGTCATTGTGCACCCGCGTGAGGGGGCCGCGCCACCTTCAATTGAGGATGCACCTGCATGCGAGGAAGGCAACAGAACTATAGTTTTAAGCGCCGAGCACCATGCTGAAAACCAAGGAGACCTTAATCCTCCTGAGGAGGTTGACGTTCAACAACAAGACCAACCTGAACCTCATAATCTACCTCAAGACGGTCGACATGAACAAGTGGGAGTGTACTCCATCAATTATAGGAAGATTATAAGGGCATTGACATGGCTCATTGCGCACAACGTCTACTATCGCGATGTCACGGTGCAAGTTCAATCTCCTGACGTCGTCCTCCCTGCCACTGCGGAAGAATTTAGTGAAGTCAACTCCAATGTGCTTCAACATTCAGTGGTTCTTGATGATCGACCCATCCTACCTCACGACGCCATGCATGACCTAATTGGTCTTAGAGGTAAGGGTGTCGACTTGTACTTAAACGTCTTTCGGTATGCCAACTATGGTTGTTGCCTAGGTGCCAACTATCAATGATGCCCCGCAAGTGCTTCCGCTCGTGGCGCGCGTACATCTGTGAACTTACCACGTCATGATGGGCCTCCAGCAAGCATCCATGCAATCCAAGGGATAGAGGCCATGGCATTTGTTCAAATATTTCCACATGGCACTAATCACTTTGACACCCATCCTGGACCCATCTGGTCTTACCCTTTATCTGTTCCACAAGCTTACAACATCCTATCTTCTTGTGCAGGGAGTATGAGTGAATACACACCCATAGGCAGAGCCACTGCGAGATTTCGCACTTCAAATGGAAGGCATGTCATTGAGCGAAGCCAATTTCCTTTGCAATTGTCATGGGCCATCACCATCCATCGGAGTTCAAGGCCTTTCCATGGATCGCGCCGTGATAGACCTTGGACGTACAATCTTCGCTCATGGGCAAGCTTACGTTGCCCTTAGTAGAGTGCGGAGTCTTGATGGGGTTTTGCTTATCGGCTTGGTCGAACGAAGTCTTTATAAGGCTGACCCCAAGGTCGCGGAAGAGTATGCACGATTGCGGCAGGCAGAGGCTCGGATGCTATCCATCTAGGACGGCACAACACTAAGCAACTCAGCGCATATAGGAACTTCAATTTGGGAAGCATTAGTATTATGAGTGAAGCATTTACATGCATCCATGCTCATTTTCATACGTCAACTGATCTCGGCAGCATAGACCTTGGTTTTACCTTAGTAGAAGTCTAACCTTACCGAATGCCGCTATCATTGTCTCGAGTTATTATGTATTACAGCGTGGTGAAGGCATTTGCAATAGAATTTGTCGTATTTGTGTGCACTTAAGCCGTTTGTAATTCTAACTCGTGTTCACCAAGGTGTCTTTGATTACTCGGTCACCACCACCATTAATGCCCAATTGCGACTCACGCCACCTTCACGTACTGCCAAAGGCCGGGGCTGAAGCTGGCCCTTTTCGCCAGCAATACTCGTCAAACCCGACACTGATATATTCACTTCTGACTGATATATTTCACTTTTCCCCCTAAAAACTCATACATAACATTTTTCCTCCGCTTGTGCCGGGTCACGATTTTTCAAACTTTTATTGAAGAGCATCTGTTAGGTTTTGGGCAGGTAAGCACCCTGTGGATCTGCATTCTAGTCAATTCTAGATATATTGTCACCCCTTCAGCCAAAGGACGTTGTATTTCCTTTCCGTGACAAAGCATGCTCTTACGCTTATAGCGCCATCAAGTGAGACAGTTAACATTTAAACAACATTCCTGCAGCACTGGGCAATCACAGCTCAGTGGCAGGGATCAGTCAAAGCCTCATCAACATGAAGGGTATAAACGGACTGGAGTTCAGACACATCAAAACTATTTACATATATAAAACTATGTACAATGCCACACATTTTACTAAGTAGCGAGCTAGGAATACTGTTATAATAGTGAAAGAACATTTGGTGCCTTTCCCTCAGAAGAGTAATAGCGGCCAGATCAGCTCGGATTAACCAGCGGGAACATTCATTAGAATGAGTAATAGGTGGCAGAACCTAGGTATTCTGCCAGAATCAATCTAGACCAATTTCGCATAGATTAGGGAGAATGAGGTAATTGGACACGGTTTGCTAGAAAGGATTTATGACGCCGGTGTGCAAGGACGAGGCTCTTGATTGGGACATTAAAGGCACTTCGGGTGCTTATCTCTTGTCTGTTGCCTATCAAGTCCTCATTCACATTCGGTCACTGCTTGTTCTCCTACACACAACAAGAGCGCCGACGAGCTAATCACCCTTCGTGCCCGGGTCATACAGGTAACCTGACGTTGAGTGACAGAAGCCTCATTGACAATTGGTTAGGAAGAGGTCTAGGTAATGTTATTAAGTTGGTGCTAATGTTTTCCTCATTGAACACTGGTAATGCAGACTATCGGTAGTTACGTAGATTAAGTAGTTTGAATTACGGAGTGATGAGAGAAAGCAAGTAGCATTGTAATCACTTGATTGGGACATTAAAGGCACTTCGGGTGCTTATTTCTTGTCTGTTGCCTATCAAGTCCTCATTCACATTCGGTCACTGCTTGTTCTCCTACACACAACAAGAGTGCCGACGAGCTAATCACCCTTCGTGCCCGGGTCATACAGGAAACGCCACGCTCAGAATTGTTCAGGTTATGGGCCCACCAACTCGTACGCTGAGCATTTGAGATGTGTGACCCGAACGGAAGAATCTGCGATGGGACGAACGAGACAGAGCGGGAGAATGTCTACGGGCTCTGCGAGACCTATGAGGCTTCCTCCACCTCCACCACCGACATATGACAGCTTGAGAAGAGCTGGTGGAGAGACAGGACCAAGAACACCTGAGGAACGAGCATTCATCATCAAGGACGTTGTCAGCCGAAAATACGGACAGGGCAGACTAGACCCTCCACGGTGGTTCAAACGGAGATTTCCAGTCTACCCTGCTTACAAAGTCACAGCCTGGGAGTGTTCCTTCATCAACGGAGACCCAGGATTTGTAACCCGAGCACTGTTTGAACGACACCTGCGGCAGGTCGGAGGTCCGGACCAGGAAGAGTTCTGGGCAGAAAAGGCAGCGTACACAGCTGTGGAGACGGCTCTCGCTTCGTTCGACGAGGACTTCCTTATTTCTCTCTTGGGATGCATAAAAGGATACAGTCCGGAAGAGTGGTGCTCGGAACCAGGCAGCGAGGACGAGGACGGAGACTCGAAACTTTCAGAACGCAACGACGACTGACCAGATATTCAACAGAATGGTAAAGAAGGGCTCAAGCACCAGTGAAGCATCGAAGTCAGCTGACGAGGAGTCAACATCAACCCCCACACGAGAGCCATGCACACCCAGTACCTCTAAGGGTGAGGGAGATAGTCTTCCAAAGGTTATTGCTACGCAAGTCAAGGTCCATATCAAACTACTGCGTCATTGTCAGAACTTTATAGTGTGGGACAATGCATTCACTGCTGCTAATAGTGCAAAGGGTTCTCTGCCTGCCATTCAAGAAGCCATGACTGGTACCATCCACAATGCTGCTGCTATGCTGCTGATGTATGAATCAGTCCCGGAAGAATGGTTGGGAGAATTGTCTAGCAAGCCCTCTGCGTATGATGCCTATGTATTTATCTGCAAGAAATTCGTTGGTGGGTATAATACCCAAGCCAATGCAGACTGGCTGAAGGAGATGGCAAAGGGCATGAAGCGAGGAGAAACAATATCCCAGTATGTATCCAGGATGATCAATCTGAAGAGCTGCTTGAAACGTAATGGACATGATCTCCTGGATGGTCATGTGGCAACCCAAATAGTGCAGGGACTTCCAGCAGCAGCCAACCCGCCAGGACTACTACCCACTGCAGTTGCTCATCCTTTGGATCTGCTGGCAGACCTGATCTCCACCACAGCTGAGGCCTCCGGGTACAATGATGATGGGGATCAACAGGCTGTGGTCATGATGGCTCAGCCTACCCCACCTGCTCCTGTACCTGCACCAGCAGCATGTGCGCTGAACCAACCCAAGCAGTCAACAGATGGAGACGCAAAGGTGGAGGTAAAGGGGACCTGCAACTACTGCCACAAAAGGGGACACTTCTGGCGAGACTGCCGCAAGCGGCAGAGAGATGCAGAAACCCAGAGGAACGTAGTTGCAGCTGTACAGCAGCTGGCTGGCATGTGGCCCCAAGGGCAGTTTCCCGGAGCACTTCAGCCACCCCCAACAGTGCAGCATGCCTTCCCTGGAGCTGGAGCATTCCCACTGCTGCATCCACCTAATGGTCCTCCCTCTCCTCCTTCAGAAGGTATGCCATACGTAGTGTCCTACAATGTGCTGGATTCTCACTGCAATAAACAGTCCAAACAGTCCTGGCTTGTGGATAGTGGAGCGTCAGTGCACCTTGTCAACAGCCTGTCCCTGCTGCATGCCCCCACCGTACATGCCAAGCCTATTCCCCTCCAACTTGCCACCTCAGATGCAACAGGAGGAATCATTGCAACGGGCTCAGTTTGCCTATTGTCCCCACAGCATGTACCACTGTGGCTGCATCATGTGTAGTGTGTTCCTTCAGCTACAGCTAATATCCTATCAGCTTCTGCTGCCCTTCGTGATGGTGCCTGCCTTGCTACAGACAGTGTGGGAGGTTTTACAGCAGTGACAGGCCCAAATGGGTGGAGGATGCCAGTGAGTGCAGAGAATGGCCTGTACTATGTACACAACTGTTTGCCTGTGACAGCAAGTAAAACCCCATGCCCAGTGACAGCTGCCATGAAGAGAAAATGTAAGAAGAGCCTGAAGCATGACTGCACTAGACGTTTCTTGTGGCACAGCAGATTCGGACACCCTGGTGAACCATGGATGCAACGCTTGAGCAGCGAGCAGTTAGTCACTGGCCTAGACACACATCTCTCCCCTTGTGAAAAGTGCCCCAAATACTGTGAAGCCTGTATTGAGGGGAAGCATGCTCGCCCACCTTTCGGTGAAAGTTCCAGACCTGCAGTGAACCCCCTTGACAGAATCCACATTGACACTGTGGGTCCCATATCTCCAGCTGCAATCACCGGAGAACGGTTTTGGGTGACAGTAGCAGATGAAGCATCCGGATGGAAAGCAGTCTTGCCAGTTAAATCTAAGGATGTTATCGGAGCTGTTGTCAGGGATCTTATCCTGTTTTGGCAGACAGAAAGGAGAACCACTGTGAAGTGCATTCGATGTGACAGGGGCACTGAATTCATTAATGCCAAATTCAAGGAGTTCTGTGCCTCTCAGGGCACTAAGTTGGAGATGTCTGCGCCATATACCCCGCAACAGAATGGGATAGCAGAGCGAGCCAACAGGACCCTCAAGGAGCGAACCAAGACACTTCTTAACTTTGCAGCAGCCAGTCCTCTGATGTGGAAAGAGGCTCTGGAGATAGCCTGCACCCCTCTGAACATGGGACCCAGCACAGGCAGGCCTCTTACCCCCTGTGAAATGTTTATGGGATATAAACCGGATGTCTCCCTTCTACGTACCTGGGGATGTCTGGCATTTGTGCATGTTCCAGACCAGCAGAGGGGTGTATTTGCACCCAAGGCAGTGCCCGGGATGTTCACTGGATATTCGCCAGTGTCCAAGGCATTTCGAATCTATCTAGGAGGAGGGGTCTGGCGGGAGAGCAGAGATGTGGAATTTGTGGAGCACATTCGGGGGGCCTCCAGAGTGGGAATACACATTCTGCCTGGACTTCCACAGCAGTTTTCATATCCTGAAGGCCTGCAACTCCAGCAGCAGGACAGTGAACCTCCTGCTGGTCACAACCAACTCCACACTCAGGATGGCGCTATCAGCATACCCTGCTCCAGCAACAGACATGACATCACCCTCCCAGAAGCTCCTGACGAGGCTGCAACCGAGCCTGTCTGTCAGGGGAAGTGCCTCCCGGAGGAAGGTGCCACTGATCATGTCACTGGATCACCGGGAGGGACTCATCCGCTGGACCTGGACCAGTCCGGCATGTTGGAGACACTCCGTCGAATGGCAAGAGGGAATCCCGACAGTGGAGGACATCAACGGCTTTTGGAGCGAGCACAGCAGACCCTCCGAGACCCGCGGCCTGACAACGAAGGCCAGCCCCCGGATGGATTGACAAGATCACAACGCTACGAGCATCGAACTGCTGCTCGCGAGCTCCTGCTGGCACAGGAGAAGGGAGAGAGCTGTGAGCGAGTGGGGTTGACTGAATGTGACACCGAGTCACAGGGACCAGGGGTGCAGGAAAGAGGTCAGGATCACGAGAGACCTGCATCACATGTGAGCGATGAGAGGGGGACAGTCTCTGATCAGACTGAAGATGGTCCAAGTGAGCTGAGCTGTTTGGGTGGGACCTGTACAGTGCCTGAGAGTGATGTTAGAGATGCATCGTGTGAGATGAGCTGCACAGTCCAATTCCATAAAGCCCAGACGCAATGTGGTGCCAGCCACACAAATGGGGGCAATGTCTGTGAGCGCGCAGCTGGGCCAGCGTCCCAGCGCACATGTGTAGTGGGTGGAAGACAGAGAGAAAGAGAGGCACTAACTCAGTGCACACAAGGAGCAGCCACACACATCCTGCAGGGCGCTCAGATTGCTTGTGAGGGAACTGACGAGACTGCCACTCGTCAGACATGTGAGAGTGCGAATGAGGAGGTGAATCGGAAGCTTAGACAATGTGTGACAACCCCAGACTACAAGAGCTTTCCGAGAGATACCTGTGTCTGGGAGAATGATGTTGGCGTGGGGAGCAGTAAGCTTGAAAAGGCAAACTGCGAGTCGAAGAGAGAGAGAGAGAGAGAGCAGAGAAGGAGATCTGAACCTGCTCAGGCTGTTCCAACGTGCAGTACGGCGACAGTCAGTGAAAGAGTAGTGGGTGAGAGAGAGAATGAGAGCAGGACTGCTGAGAGCCAGGGAGAAAAGGGGAAGCATACTGGAGTGCGTTTTAGCAAGATAAGTGTGGCCTCAAGCTTGAAAGAGGCACAGCAGTCTCCCCAGTGGGAATACTGGAAGGCTGCCATGCAGGAAGAGCAGAATTCGTTGGATGCCCACGAGGTGATGGAGTATGTCCCCAGGCCTCGTGGTCATAAAGTGATTCCAGTTCACTGGATTTTCTCCGTGAAAATGGATGCTCATGGTAATGTGCTAAGGTTCAAGGCAAGGTTGGTAGCTCAGGGATGTAGGCAAATCCCTGGTGTAGATGTCATGGAGGTGTTTGCACCAACTAGCAGTTATGGGTCTAGGAGAGCACTGCTTTCAGTGGCTGCACAAGAGGGTCTTGAGATCCACCAAGTGGATGTCAAGACAGCATTCTTGAATGGTGAATTGGAAGTGGAGGTGTATGTCACACAACCTCCTGGTTTTGAGAATGGGGATGGTAACACTGTGTGTCGCTTGAAGAAGGCTCTGTATGGGCTGAAGCAAGCACCCAGGGCATGTGTAACGGAATGCGAGGATTTCCGAGCATTTCGGGACATTTTTGGGAGACGCCCTTTGGCGCCATACTGCACGCCCGTGGGAGCCACGTGGTTAGCCGCTCGAACGAGAGTAGCACCTTCCGTCGGTGATGGTTGCTTACGCCATGCATAGTTGGCACTCCGTCATTGCGTGTGTTTGATGACAATAGTTGTCACCGTTAGCACGCCAGCGAGTGGACGATCTAGGGCTCTCACGAACGATAGAGAGACATAACTCGTACATGGGCCGAGTCCGAATCATAGGCGCCCCCTGGCTAGGAACCCGCGTGCCGAGTAGATTAACACGAGAGGACAGAACTGGAGAAACCACAAGGGTAAGCTGTGTGGTGGGGTGGTTCTTGTAAACGCTTGCTTGCCCCAAGTGACGGACCTCGTGTCGCGCCTCGTTCCTTGCTCCCCTCCTGCCTTACTTCCTTATAAATTCCGCTGAGTTATTACATTTGGTATCGGCGAAAGCCGTTATCAATCCTTTGGGGTTTTTGATCAAGTTGTTGGAAGTTGGCAGATGCCGATGCAAGGATCTAACTTTGGGATGCCCCTCGTAGATGAGCCCGGTGACATCAGATAGGTTTAAAAACCTTTCTGAGGACGACCGAAGCCTTTTGGAAGGTTCTTTGCGGGAAGGCTTCGAGGTTACGGATTTGTTAGAGGAGGACGTCGATTCCATGAACCCGATCGCCCCTACAACCGAGGGATCAAAAGGCAAAAGGAAGAAACGCCCCTTGTCAAAGGAAGATATTGAACAATATGTTGACGCTTTGGTTCAAGAAAAGTTGGAGGCTCGGCAGGCCGAGGCTCAAGCACCGATCCAAAAACCGGTGCAAGTGCGTGCTGCCCCTCCTCTCTTTAACGGAAAACGTGGAAGTTTTATGTTTTTTGCACGGAAATTGGCATCATATGCTAAACTCACAAACGTGCCTGATGCTAAGTGGGTTGCTTTGGCAGTTCAACACTTGGAAGAAAGACCTCTTAAAGTGTGGGATGCTTTTGTGCGTAAGTGGGAAAAAGAGGGAGGAGAGGAAGATGCCATAGAGTGGGAAGACTTTAAAGCTTTTATGTCCAAAAGATATGATGCCACTGACACAGTAGCAATAGCAAGACAAAAGCTTGACAAAGTATACCAAGGTAATGAAAGTGTGGAGAGGTACATTGAAAGATTTGTTGCTTTGCTTTCGGATATTGAGGTGGAATATGAAATGGTAGAGCCGGATAAGTTGCACTTATTCATGAAGGGTCTTAATGTGCAGTTAAGATTGGCCAGTACCATCAACCCCGGGACAGGGAAACCCTTCACAGACGTGGATGACTTGTGCTCCTTTGTGGTCAAGTATGAAGGTGGTTTCAAGAGTGCCCATGGGGATGCACAGGGAGGTCCCCCCAAGAGGAGGACACTATCAAACTTCCACACCAATCTTGGTGCAGCTCATATCCCAGAGGAAGTTCAGGGGTCACCACCCTTCTGGGGAGCTGTTGGAGGACCCCCTGGTGCACCAGGGAAGGGAAAATTGGACTCTCGGAAGGTCATCCCCGCTAATAGGGAGTGTTACTTTTGCAAACAATTGGGCCATGAAGCATGGCAATGTCAGTTGAAAAGGGAGTGGTTGGCTGCTAAAGCTAAAGCGGGAGGGTTCCAACCACCAGTTGTTCAACCGGGTTACTTTCCCTCTGCACCACAGGCCCCACCAGTGGTGGCACCAGTGCAAGGAGGGCTTCCACCACCTCAAGGAGGGCAAGGTAATTGGCAAGGGAAAGGAAAGGGAAGAGGGAAGTGGAAGGGGAAAGGGAAGGGGAAACCCAAAACTTGACTCGCAAGGGTCATGGATCCCCATTGTTTGGCCTATTTGTCTTCACTCTCTGAACCCTTTGAGTTGGTAGTACCTAAGAAAAATTGTGCAGAGGCTTGCTTGCATGATTTCTTTGCAAAGAGAAAACATGATCCCAGCCTTGGTGCCTGCTTTGTTATTAGCCAAAAAGTCTGGAAAAGCAGGAGGTTTTTCTTAGAGTACAGGACAAAGGCCAAACTAAAAGTTCTTGCTCGGGGATGTAGGGGAGAACAATTTATGTTCTCGGGCAAGGCAGGAATATTTCCTTTTTCATTTGTGCTTGCATGTGTCATGCCACAACCATCTTGTCATGTAGGGCAAGTGGGAAATCTCTCACCACTCAACCTGACTTTTGCCGTTACTGTTCGAGGCATGGAGTTTCGTGCACTCATGGACACTGGGGCTACCCATTCTTTTGTCCGAGGCAAAGTGCTACAAGGGCTTAGGTATTACAAGGAAGCAACAACAGTAGTCCTTGCAGATGGGTCCTTGTCTGAAACCAAGGGGAAGGTTGACCTTAGTGTTAGGTTCACCCCTTCGGTAGTCACCCGCCATACTTTCTTTGTATGTGATTCTATCATGGAGGGAGTGGATCTCATTTTGGGTCAAGACTGGATGTCTCCCAGGGAAGCCACAGTCAGTGTTGGGGTTGGGAAAGCACAAATAAAACATCAAGGGAAGTGGGTAACGTTGGACCCTCACAGGAAAGTCTTACCCTGCACGTTGCAATGGGGTATGAACATAGTGAGGAAGGGGAAGAACAAAGTAGATCAATGGAGACTTTGTCTGTTGAATGTTGTCATGAGACCTGAAGAGTATGCATGGGATGAGCAGGAGTCATCCCGGGAGGAAAACGGGCTCGATCCCTCCGACGACGAATCAGGCACCTCATCAACCAACTCCAGGGGACCGGGTACCCAGGGCGGGCCGGTCCCGGAATTATTCTCCACTCCCCCAAATAAATAAGTGCAATGGCTTTCCAGCTGGTCCGCAGACTCATTAGGCAGTGTCCCCCTTTGCCAAAAGCGTTAAATAGTCCCTAAGTAAGTATGTTTTCGTTGCGCAAAATGGAACTTTGCTGGTTTCAACTATTGAACGTAGTATTGCGCAAGCAACCAAAGGCCCCCAAAATCTGAGTTCCTTCACTTAGGCACGCTCGAACCCACATGCTTTAAGCCCGGTCCCCCATCAGACAAATAGCATTCCCGGGCCCGTGTGCCCAATCTCGCCTCTAACAAGGAGCGAAGCCTCAAATAAAGCCAGCCCACCACATTGAAAATGCATACTTACTAAACTGTAGCTCCAAATGTGGAACCGAAAAGTGCTGAAAAGCCGTGATTCGCAACTTAACCTTGGAACTGCTACAACGGAGCCAACATCCGGTGCCCCACCATCCCCCTCCACGCACGTTTCCTCCACTCCCACACAAAGACTTTGCTTACTTTTAATTTAAAAGTAAATGCAAGCGGACCCAAGACTGACCGGTTGTAGTTGGGCTACCCTTCTCTGCGGCTTGCGTCTTCACCACTCCTGTATGTGCCCAAGGCGCGAAAATTTTTTGGGGCATCGAGCTAAGCTTTTGTTCTGAAAGTACTCCACGTGGACTACACGTGATGATACTGCCAGGTCCGGGCAACGCCTTTCAAGGGGTACAATCCGCGGTTGAAAATTCGATTGTACTTATTTATTTGGCGGAGTGAAGGGTAGGGGAGCTAGGGTTTAAAAATAGGCATGGGGCTCGTGCGTCACGTGGGGTACCCCAGGGTACCCACATTACTTATTGAAGTCCTGCACTCAACACATGTGTGTGTGGAGGCTGGGATGTACTACCTTGAGGATCCTCGTATATACGTCGTTGCGCTTGGAGTGGTGTCTTGGCTATATAGCACGCCAGAGCTCTGGGTCTTCAACACCTTAAACGTCAAGCGCGATTAACATGATAAGGTAACCAGCCCCTACAAGGTCTTAGACAATTCATGGGGGAGATCAAGTGATGATGATTCAGGTGGTGACCGACCCTGGTCCGGCAGGCCACATCTTGTGGACGAGGGTATAGCGCATGAGACTGCAGATGTAGTAAAAGAAAGGCCACCTCATGGGTGCCAACGAGGTGTACTACCAAACAATAAAAGAGACATGCAGGATCAAGCCAATCATTGCAGCACAAGTAGAAGTATCTAGCCACGATGTAGTACGTGTATTGAAGCAGGTCAAAGAGGTCGATTAGGATCTAACCAAAAAAGCACGTGCCGTGAAATGGAATTGCCTCCTCACATGAACCAAGAGTGCCAGCAAGTTGCAGACGACAAGCTGAAGGTGATTTAAGATAGCTTTCAATTCAGCCTTCACGCATTGAATGCAAATGGAGCTAAAGCCGCCATCAAAGGAGGAAGTCGTACATAGTGCAAGGGGGGGGGGGGGGGCAGATTCTTTGTAGCTGAAGAGGGTTGTCTAATCAAAAATTGTAGTGGTATTGACAAGAGAGGAGGGGGGGAGAGAGAGGGAGGGAGGGAGGGGAGGGGTGTAGGGGTGTGATGGACTTAGTACCACATGAAAAACGTAGGTTTTTTGCTCCATCTTCTACCTCCTTCCTCACATGGATTACCACATTTATTATTATTGAAACATTAAATTGATGTTTGACTTCACTACACAAGCAGATGGGGAAGATATAATACTTTTGATGCGGAGCTTCGTTCCATCACCTTTAAAGCTATTGTATCGCTTTGCAACCGGATTTTCATGTGCACATGCTTCAATGAGTACTAAAATTAGAAGTTATCAAGGCTTAAAATCAAGTTGGAACCAGCGAATGACCAGAAATACAATGAGAATCCTTCGGACGCCTGACGCAAATAGCATCCCCATGTCCGATTCGACGGGATACGGAAATTTCAACGCCAAAATTTGCCACCCCACTTGTAGAGCAATAATCAATTAATAGTTTATAATACGAAAGAATGTCCGGCATCGGAAGTTGCATGGCTCAACGGCCCACACTGGGCAAAGACATCGCTCCTAAAACGAGCCTGCCATCCCCAATGTAGAGCAGCAATTGATTCAAGCATTTGGTATTTAAGAAAAATAACAAATTAAATTATTAATACGTTACGTTCTGGACGTTCGAATGTGTGTGCCCGACGGAAATCGGGATATAGCGAAAGTCCTGTCTTCGGCTATCCATGCAAAAACCCCTTCACTCCCCCAAATAAATAAGTGCAATGGCTTTCCAGCTGGTCCACAGACTCATTAGGCAGTGTCCCCCTTTGCCAAAAGCGTTAAATAGTCCCTAAGTAAGTATGTTTTCGTTGCGCAAAATGGAACTTTGCTGGTTTCAACTATTGAACGTAGTATTGCGCAAGCAACCAAAGGCCCCCAAAATCTGAGTTCCTTCACTTAGGCACGCTCGAACCCACATGCTTTAAGCCCGGTCCCCCATCAGACAAATAGCATTCCCGGGCCCGTGTGCCCAATCTCGCCTCTAACAAGGAGCGAAGCCTCAAATAAAGCCAGCCCACCACATTGAAAATGCATACTTACTAAACTGTAGCTCCAAATGTGGAACCGAAAAGTGCTGAAAAGCCGTGATTCGCAACTTAACCTTGGAACTGCTACAACGGAGCCAACATCCGGTACCCCACCATCCCCCTCCACGCACGTTTCCTCCACTCCCACACAAAGACTTGGCTTACTTTTAATTTAAAAGTAAATGCAAGCGGACCCAAGACTGACCGGTTGTAGTTGGGCTACCCTTCTCTGCGGCTTGCGTCTTCACCACTCCTGTATGTGCCCAAGGCGCGAAATTTTTTCGGGGCATCGAGCTAAGCTTTTGTTCTGAAAGTACTCCACGTGGACTACACGTGATGATACTGCCAGGTCCGGGCAACGCCTTTCAAGGGGTACAATCCGCGGTTGAAAATTCGATTGTACTTATTTATTTGGCGGAGTGTCTCGGAACCCCTAGTGGAGGGGGAGGAAGAGGGAATAATGGAGGGGGAGGAGGAGAAGCCAACGTCGTCGTCGGGTAAGCTCACGGGATCCTTGGGACTGGAGGAGGTGTTGAAGGGCAAACCGGAACAATTGGGGGTGCTCCTTAGGGAGTACAGTGATTTGTTTCCTCAAGGTTTGCCAGGATTGCCACCGCACAGACAGGTGTATCACACCATCAGGATACAACCTGGCTCTGTACCTCCTAATAAGCCTGCTTATCGTTTATCTTCTCTAGAAATGGAAGGGTGTACTAAAGCAGTGGATGAGCTTCTCGCATTAGGGCACATCCGGCCCAGTCACTCACCTTATGCATCTCCTATTCTTTTTGTTAAAAAGAAGGAAGGAACTTATAGGATGGTAATTGATTATAGAGCTGTCAACCAGATTACCATTCCGGATAGGTACCCCTTGCCCCGGATTGATGATTTGCTTGATAGGCTCAAAGGAGCAAAGGTCTTCTCAAGCCTGGACTTATAGAGCGGATACCATCAGGTCCGGCTTAAAGAAGAAGATATCCCAAAGACAGCATTTAGAACACCATTTGGGTTGTACGAGTTTCTGGTGCTCCCCTTTGTTTTAACGAATGCTCCGGCCACTTTTCAGCGGCTGATGAATGAAATCTTCCATGATTTTATTCGGGAGGGATTTGTCGTTGTCTATTTGGATGATGTGCTCATTTTCAGCAATGATGAAAACATGCATTATGTTCATTTGGAACAAGTCTTCGCTCGCTTGCGAGAGAAGCAACTCTTTGCCAAGCTACCCAAGTGTGAGTTCATGCGTTCTGAACTTCGATACTTGGGGCATATCATTGGAAGGGATGGATTAAAGGTTGACCCACAAAAGGTGGAAGTAGTCAAGGAATGGCCCGTACCCAAAAACACCACGGATGTCCGTAGGTTTCTGGGCCTTGCAAACTACTTCAGGAAGTTTATAAGGGACTTCAGTGCCATCGCTGCTCCCTTAACAAAGTTGTCAAGCAGCAAGAGGGCATGGGAATGGGAATTGGAACAGGAGGAATCTTTTTCAGCATTGAAGACTGCTTTGGTAGAGGCCCCTATCTTATCACTACCTGATCTTCGGAAACCATTCCAAGTGACATGTGATGCAAGTGATTTTGGGGTGGGAGCAGTTCTCATGCAGGACGGGAAAGTAGTAGCATACTATAGCAAAAAGTTGAATAGTGCAGAGCGTAACTAATCCGCTACGGAAAGGGAATTGCTGGCTGTAGTGTATGCTCTACGGGAATGGAGATGTTATGTGTTAGGAAAACCAGTCACCGTAACCACTGACCATAAGTGTAATACCTTTTTGCAACAACAGGCAGGACTAAGCCCGAGAAGAGCTAGGTGGGGTGAGCGATTGCAGGAGTTTGACATACTCTGGGTTTGGGAGCCAGGCAAGACTAATGTCGCAGATGCCTTGTCCAGGGTCCCAATCCTCGCGGCCAGGCAGCTCCGACGCAACGTCGAGCCAGCGGAGCCCGAGCTCAGGAGTGTCAAGCCCCGGGTCGCAATGGACTCCGGCGGGAGGGCCCGCCCGAGCGGAGTCACCCAGCAGCTTGACACGTGTGAACCCTTCCTGGAGTTAGTAAAGAGGGCTTACATGGATGATGAGTGGTTGGGAAAGAGGTCGAACATAAGGAAGGTGCATTTCAGGAATGGGATGTGGGAATATGGGAAGGAGGGACGGAAGTATGTCCCAGGGCATTATGAGGTGAAGGATGGGGAAGGAGTCGTGGGGAGAAACCTAAGACAAGATATACTCAAGGCATTGCATGAACCTTTGTATGTGGGACACCCTGGTTTTGCCAAGATGTATGAACTGGTGAAACGGGAATGGTGGTGGCCGGGAATGACAGAGGACGTGCGGGAATATGTTGCCTACTGTGATTCTTGTCAAAGGGTCAAAGCTTCAAACAAGTTGCCCGCAGGCCTCCTTCACCCCTTGCAAATCCAGACTAGGAAATGGCAAAGCATTTCCATGGATTTCATAACGGGGTTGCCACGGAGTGCAAACGAGAATGATGCCATATGGGTTGTGGTGGACCGGTTAAGTAAGTGTGCTCACTTTGTGCCCACCACCACAAAAGCTGACTCATATGATGTAGCAGTTTTGCTAAGGGATAAAGTCTGGAGATACCACGGATTTCCAGAGGAACTTGTGTCGGATAGGGATCCTAAGTTTGTGAGTAAATCTATGGATATACTCCTAAATTTAACAGGCTGCAAACCCGCACGGTCTACAGCCTATCATCCACAATCTGACGGACAAACGGAACGGGTTAACAGGATTCTTGAGGACTACCTCAAACATTATGTTTGGGATAAGCCTAACGAATGGGAAAACCATCTGGCTGTTGCAGAGTTTGCCTATAACAATACATGGCAAGCCTCGATCAACACCACACCGTTCCGCTTGACATATGGACAGGATCCAAACATTCCATTTGCTATGGGACACATGGAGGGGGGAAAAGCAGATCGGGCAGATCTTTTCCTCCGGAAGATGCAAGACTCCCTTACTCTTGCACGGAAGTTTTTGGCTGCAGCTCAGGAGCGGCAGGCGGCCCAGGCGAACCGCCACCGCCGGGCTGTGATCTATAAGGAGGGGGACCTTGTTCTCCTTCGGACGAAGTTCCCAGCCGCCCTGACGTCGCAGAAGTACATAAAGCTTGCCAGGCGCCGGATTGGACCCTTCCGGGTCACTGCCGTCCATCCCAACTCTGTTGAGCTGGACGTCCCCGCCGCCCTGAAGTTTCACCCACGCATAAACGTGGAATATGTGGACCTCTACAAGGGGCCACGTAACCCAGACCGCCTCAGCATTTACAAATACCAGCCGGGACCACGCATGGTCAAGGGCGATGACGGCACGGAGAATGCCGAGTACGTCGTGGACGGCATCCTCAGTCACCGTCCCTTGATGAAGGGGAACCGGGCCCTCCACTTCCCGGACGGTACCCCAGCCTACCAATACTGGGTAGTGTGGTCAGGTTATGACGTCGGAGACGATTGGGAGCCCTTGGACATGTTCGACCACGCGAAGGACACCATCAACGCCTACCACCGTCACCAGGAGTTGGGCCCGCCCAAGTGGGGCGAGACGGCCGTTTGAGGCCTTCCCCCTGCTGCCCGCTCCTCCGGTCGGTTACCTTGTCTTTGCTCTCTTTAGGAGGGAGTCCTTGTCGGGTACGCAAGGATCTGCACAGACAAGCCGGTGGTAGGATTGCAAATGTGTGCACCCCCTCGGGATGGGATTGGGAGTGGGTCGCCCACTCCGGTGTGGGTGGACAGATGTCACACACCATGGCATGTTGCAGCCCGGAGTCTGCACGCTTTGGATAGGTGGGGGGGGAGTAAATCTGCTAGCACAAGCAATCAGTTGTGGATCCTGGGCACTTTTTTCTGGTGATTGGTGGACTATGTGACTAGAAGGGACTTGGAAATTGGAGAGGGATTGGGGATTCTTCTATGAGACTGGCAGGTCTTGGACTGTCTATGTCAATAGGGGGACTTGGACTCTCTTGAAATCTTGGACCTTGGAAGTTTGTGTTGTTGGGACTTTTGGGAACGTTGGACTTTGTTTCTTTGTTTCTTTGTTTGTTTGTTTGTTTGTTTGTTCCTTTTGGATCATGGTTCAGAGCCAACGCAACCCGAGTCGTTCGGCATGAACTGGAATAGGTACCTTATGCGGATTTGTACAGTATGTTGACTTGGGATCATCTGTTGTGTTAATTAATTTTATGCCTTTCCCTCAGAGGAGTAATAATGGCAAGTCTCCGTATGAAGACAATACCAATTAGGAAAGAGAGGCAGAACCCTGAGTTCTGCCAGGCAATACATGCATTTGAACGAAGACTATCATAACGCAAGTTACAGACACGTTTGTAGAAAGGAGGCATATGGGGCAAGCACGGATAGGGAAGGCACTTGGTTGGAACTATAGTGGCACTCCGGGTGTCTATCAATCAGTTGCTAACCAGTCCTTGACTTGTATATGTCCGTGCCTACTTAACAACGCACAAGTAGGAGGACATCGTCTAACACCCTCCGTGCCGCCACCATGCAGGTGACTTAATCCTTATTGTATTCCTGGATTTAGCACTCAGATGAACATTGTTAGAACATGTTAGACATATAGAGTTGAGTTTAGCTCATCGGACAAAGTAATGAACACGACCTGGGTGAGAGCAGGTTAGGCGTGTTTGAACTGCGTCACCTTGTTAGGAGAGATGAGAGATATTGTAACACTTGGTTGGAACTATAGTGGCACTCCGGGTGTCTATCAATCAGTTGCTAACCAGTCCTTGACTTGTATATGTCCGTGCCTACTTAACAACGCACAAGTAGGAGGACATCGTCTAACACCCTCCGTGCCGCCACCATGCAGGATACGCCAAGCCCAGAATATTTCAGGTTATGGGCCCACGGGCTCGGATGCTGAGAGTGGGTGGCGCCTAAATCGGAGCTCACTAGACTGTGAATGGCGAAGAAGCGGACAAAGCAAACAGCCAGGAAGACCACCAACCTCAACGTTCCAGCGCGCTTGAGATCAGGACCTCCGTCATACAACGAACTAATCAGAGAAGGAGGACAACGTGGAGACCGCAATCCTGACGAGAGAGCCTTTATCGTCAAAGACTACATCTTTCACCTTCACGTTGGCTGTCCGTTAGCTCAACCCACCTGGTTCAGAAGTAAGATCTTGCTGCTACCTTGCGAGTAATGGAGTTATAAGACAACTGGGGAATTATGACTTCCAAGAAGAAAGGATCATCAGCTAGTGGAGCATCAACGTCAAGCAGTGAACCAGCCTCATCCACACCCATCAGAGAACCGTGTACTCCCAGCACCTCAAGAGGCAGCGGAGATGAGCTGCCCAAGATTATCCCAACAAATGTCAAGGTACACATAAAACTGAAGGAACGGGGGACAAATATTATTGTTTGGAAGAATGCATTTTTGGCAGCAAATGAGTCAAAAGGGTCTTTGCCTGCCATCCTGGAGGCTATGCCTGGTACAGCACATGACGCAGCCGCAATGTTACTGATTTATGAGTCAGTCCCAGAGGAATGGCTGGGACCTCTGTCTAATCTGCCCTCTGCTTATGATGCATATGAGTTCATCTGCAGAAAGTTTATTGGTGGATATAATATCGAGGCCAATGCAGATTGGCTCCAAGAAATGAGCCAGGGAATGAAACATGACGAGACGATTTCGCAATATGTCAACAGAATGATCAACCTGAAGGCATGCCTTGACAGGAACAACCATGCTCTACTGGATGCACACGTTGCAACCCAGATTGTGCAGGGCTTGCCTGATGCAGCTAAAGAGCCAGGAATGATCACAACTGCTGCAGCACAACCCCTGGAGAAGCTGGCTGGACTTCTGCGCAACACAGCAGCTGCAGTGGGTTTTGATGAATATGCTCCTCGCCAACCAAGGGTTTTGGCTCTTGGACAAGGCTCCAGTGGAGCCAATACCCCACCAGCTGCCAGTGCAGTCCATCAGCAGGCCCAACCAACTGTCTCTGAGGCCAAGTCCGAGACTAAGGGCATCTGCAACTACTGCAATAAGAAGGGGCATTACTGGAGGGACTGTCGAAAGAGGAAGCGGGACGAGGAGACCCAACGGAACGTAGTGGCAGCGGTCCAACAATTGCAGGGAATGTGGCCACAGGGACCTCCACATATGGGTGGCCCACACCCTCCTGCAGCCCAGCTGGCGCACCCTGGACTGGATGCCTTTCCGGCATGGTTCCAACCCCCAGCTCCCCCACCTCCACCACCTGGAGGTATGCCATACATAATTTCCCTCAACATCCTGAAGACTCCTGTCAGAAATTCGTCTCTGCAATCCTGGCTGGTTGACAGTGGAGCATCTGTACATCTGGTGAATGATGTGACCCTACTACATAATCCAACTGTGCATGCCAAACCCATCCCATTACATCTGGCCACTTCAGATGCCACTGGAGGAATTGTAGCATCAGGCTCTGTCTGCATCCTCAGTCGAGTGGGAGTTCCCCTGTGGATACATCATGTTCAGTGTGTTCCTTCTGCAACCTCAAACATACTGTCAGTATCTGCAGCATTGCGGGATGGGGCAGTCTTTCGCACAGATGATGTTGGAGCGTTCACTGAAGTCTGTGGTCCAAACAGCTGGAGGTCTCGGATCAGTGCAGAGAAAGGGCTATTTTATATTCATCAAGTTGTAGCTCTGAGTCCCAGTGTTAACCACAGAAGAATTTCAGCTGCTGTGAAGTCCAAAACCCCCACCCAAAACTCACACAACTGTGCCAGACGATACCTCTGGCATAGCAGAATGGGACATCCAGGTGAAACATGGATGCAGCGCCTAACCAATGAGGACCTGGTCTCGGGACTTGATACATCCCTATGTCCCTGCTCCAATTGTCCAGTCTACTGTGAAGCATGTATTGAGGGAAAGACGTCTCGGCCTCCATTTGGAATAAGCAGTAGACCAGCTGTTGAACCACTTGACAGAGTACATATTGACACTGTGGGCCCCATTTTTCCTGCTGCAGTAACTGGTGAACGTTACTGGGTGACTGCTTTGGATGAGTCATCTCAGTTAAAGGCGGTCCTGCCTGTGAAGTCCAAAGATGCCATCAGTGCTGCTGTGAGGGACCTCATTCTATACTGGCAGACCCAGAAGAAAACCAAAGTGAAGTGTGTCCGGTGTGACCGTGGAACTGAATTTCTGAATGCCACGTTCAAAGAATTTTGTGCATCCCAGGGGACTAAATTGGAGACCTCAGCTCCTTACACCCCGCAACAGAATGGAGCGGCTGAAAGAGCCAATCGCACCCTCAAGGAACGTACCAGGACTCTTCTGGCTTTTGCAGCTGCCAGTCCAACGTTGTGGAAGGAGGCCCTGGAAACTGCATGCACCCTACTGAACATGGGTCCCAGTACCGGGAGGGACCGCACGCCATCAGAATTATTTTTTGGCTACAAACCAAATGTAACCCCACTGCGTACCTGGGGTTGCTTGGCCTTTGTGCACATTCCTGATGTCCAGCGCTCTGTGTTTTCCCCTAAAACTGTGCCAGGGATGCTTACTGGTTACTCAGCCTCCTCCAAAGCCTATCGGATCTATGTGGGAGGGGGTATCTGGAAGGAGAGCAGAGTGTTAGGTTATGGGCATTCGGCATCACCTGTAAGCAAGCAGACAGGTCGTAAGTTCGTGCCACTCCAGCTACCGTCCTTGACGACTGTGTGCTCTTTAGACACATGCAACTGCATGAACAAGACTGGCATCCTTATGTGCCCAGTATCTTTCCAAACCAGTTCCGTTACATGTTGATCTGTCAATGAGCATCTACACACGGATAAGCTCCTGACGGCTGAAAGCAAGTACCTTCCTATACTCAATCAAGACTCCGTCCCTTAGCTGTTTGGGAGACTTGATTGTCCACTAAGATGGTTCACTTACAAACAATCAATCAAACATGAACACATTACCAATACACACCCTGCGTCACCGCACCTGTAAGCAAGCAGACAGGTCGTAAGTTCGTGCCACTCCAGCTACCGTCCTTGACGACTGTGTGCTCTTTAGACACATGCAACTGCATGAACAAGACTGGCATCCTTATGTGCCCAGTATCTTTCCAAACCAGTTGCTCGACTATGCGGTGATCGCAGCTTTAATAGTCCTTTCACACTAACGCGTAATCTAAATCAGATTGTACCTTATGTTTGAAATAGACCTCATCCGAACGTGTCTTGAGGTACCTTATGTGGATAGTGGACCCGTATCCTAATAATGTAAATTTGAAGATCACCTAAAGCACAAGGCATTCTATAATGTATGTTTACAACTCAACACTTCCCCTTGCCTGCATGCTTTATGTGTATCTTCTCAGTCCTAGTGAATCCCTATGACTAACACCACGGACTTGTTAAGTTGTTTGGTCATAAACTCAGCCACATTGTGAGCAGATTCCACATAGGGGATATCTGCCAGTCCCTCTCCTATGGCCTCCCTAGCTTAGTGGCATCCACAAAGCCTTCACGCTCGGGTACCTTCCCTCCAAGAGTTAAAGCTAACTCTTGGGTGTCCCTAAGATACTTCAGCACTCGAATGGCTTCACTCCAGTGCGAAGTGGTAGGGCTCATTCTGTACCTTGGCAACACACCAACTGCCTATGCAATTTCAGATCTGGTGGTGTTGGCAATGTACCGGAGTGACCCTTTAAGCTCACAATACCGATGGCCAGGAGTGCCTGACCCTACTGACTCCACATCCTTGGACTCGAGCCTGCTGCTAGCCACAAAGTCCTTGAACATTGGAGTATCAACTCCACGACCATCCTCACACACACCCTTTCCAACTTTTTGCAACGCTATTCTAAGTCCACAGACACCACTCATGTATACCGCAGTAATACCTCTGACAACAATTGAAGACTAGTCTCCTCGACGTGTTCAAATGACGACATGAATTTAATACGTACCCGTCATGATGATCATGACAGCTAAACATACATGTAAACTCAAAATCCATCCCCTCACTTTCAAAGCCCCCCATACATTTCAACTGACCCTTTAGTCCGCGGCGCGACATCGAAACTAGTTGCGACCGTGATTTCCTGTGTGAGTTCCCTTTCTATCACCATATGGAGGCCAATACTTGCACAACCAACATGACCCAGGACTTACTGCTTGAGTACTTTCAAGTTGTCTTGCCCTAACTCACATTGCTTCCCCTGGAAGTGCTATTACACGTTTCACGGTCCGTCGATCAAATTATATTTCTCCAACCTCTATACTTTTATTTGGTTAAGTATTTGAAGCATCAAGACTAAACAGACACCGTTACAAACGACCTGCACTCAAAAACGCATCTAACAACTATGTTTCATGTTATATAACCTAGAGTCTGGATATCAACGACTTTCATCTGGAATTTTTCAAGAATTCTCACATATGGCCACAACTCCCAAACTTGGCTCTGTGGCTATCTGTAAGAACTCTCTCTAGCTTTCATTGATTTTACTGGCTATCCCGGTCTAGCTTTCTAACGTGAGGGTGCACCGATGCATCAAGGCCTTAGGATTAAATTGTCTGTAACTGACAATTCTACCTCCCAAAGCTCACTTGTATTGGTCACAATGATGGTAGCTCACTTCTACCCTATTTATACACATAACCCTTAAAAAAGTCTTATCTTTACACCATCAGTAGTATGATCAGTCTCTAAGGGCGTTGCTGCAACAATACACATGACTTACAAAGTCACCAACGCTTACGTGTGTTGGGTCAAATATCACCATCCTCTGCTTGAGGAGCTAGGGTCATCACAGGTACCTATCAGTAACCTCATGTTGAGCACAATAAATCCTCTTCATCATCACTACTAGACATTAGGCTACTCAACATCCAACTGCGCGAAAAACGCAACGCGCGCACGCGCGCAACGATAACTGATGAGCTTCCCCTGACCACATTATGTCACAGATTAACCCAAAACTCTTCAAATTAATTCATTGTCCTCAGAAACCAATTCTTTTTTCATGTCAATATCAGAATTAGCTTTACATGTTAGCAATTTTTGGTGTTCATAATTTGGCCCATCTAACACTCATATCCTTTGTGTAGCCCGCACCATGGATTAAGACTAACTTGCAGCTATTTCTACCCCTCTTTGCATTCCTAGAGTCATTCATGTATATCACCTTAAACATTCTGGGTCAACTACCATGCATTGCAACGATAAAATTGTAATCTTCTGGTACCCACAACTCACTCCTGGTCAGCCCAAAACCTTTCAACATCAGGTCATTCATGTATATCACCTTAAACATTCTAGGTCAATTACCCTATGGTCCATGCCAGACTGTAGGTCAGGGCGTGAAGCGCATGCATTGCGCAACGATACAATTGTAATCTTGTGGTACCCACAACTCACTCTTGGTCAGCCCAAAAACTTTCAACACCAGGTCATTAATGTATATCCCCTTAAACATTCTGGGTCAATTACTCTATGGTCCATGCCAGACTGTAGGTCAGGGTGTGAAGCGCATGCATTGCGCAACGATAAAATTGTAATCTTCTGGTACCCACAACTCACTCCTGGTCAACCCAAAAACTTTCAACACCAAGTCAAAAAAACCTCAGCATACCTTAGGGATTTTCACAACACCACATACACAGACACACATAGAGAGGTCTCACAAGCCACACTGGACCCATATATGACCCTATGTAAGACCACTCAAGGTTTGAAAACCGCGTTGGCCACACAACATCAGCCACACATCGCATTGACTACACATCATTGACCAGACACAACCAGTCAATGTCTAGTTTCACACTCTGGAAAACATGGAAGGAATGCCAGGCACATAAGACAAGTCATGACATTGATTACACAGCAGTTCCGATAAGAGGTCTTGACTCCGCAAGTGCACGACAGTTCAATGAGGCACACGACTCCCGATTTAGCATTTCTCACCCTCAACATTAGGGACTAGCCATCAGCGAGTCCGAACGCGACACCTGATCAGCCTTTCTCACCCTCAACATTAGGGACTAGCCATCAGCGAGTCCGAACGCGACACCCGATCAGCCTTTCTCACCCTTAACATTAGGGACTAGCCATCAGCGAGTAGCAGCGCAAACCACAATAAGAATGTGCTCAGTGGACTGGGGAACCAAAAGTCCCTTACCACCATATTGCACCAACTCCTGGCTGTTTACACATACACAATCAATGTCTTTCAAGCCCCAGCTCATGGACATCTTTACACACGCTTACACATACAACACATATGTAAGCCCATCCCCATGCTGCAGTACCTGTACTGTTGCTCATGGTGTCTACCAATACCTGGATGGGGGCTCCCTAGGGTCCACCCACTTCTTCCCGCTGAGTATCACACTTGCTGTCAGTGGTTAGAGGTCATTCATAACTACTTTTGTTAATCTGACCCCCTTGATCTCCAGCCTTAAGAGGGTGCAGACTTAAAAAGAAGCCTTTCTATTGGTTCACCTCTCAACCAGTACACTTACTGTAACACAGGAGCATCACTTCCTCTCTCAACTCATTGAGCCACACACTCACAATTTCAGATCCCAAATCATACACAACCTCCCATATGCACTCAAAATTTCACTCCTCCATCCCAAGGTGGTCTTCCGCCTCGTGCCCTTCCAACCGGGATTTCACCACCTCGCCTTGCGGATGAAACTGCCAAGATTTCTTGGCATTTCAGAATCAATTCGAATGGATTCTGAAGCATATACTGCGACATGAAGGCGGGGTACAAACTGCGGGGCTGTCGCTCCCTTTGGGACTGGAGTAGACTTGTGTAGTGTCCGCTGGCCACCAGTGCCTTGCCCAAAAACCACATATCGGCTTGTCCTCAGCACCCAGAGTTGGGTGGGCCCATAACCTGTTAGGTTATGGGCATTCGGCATCACCTGTAAGCAAGCAGACAGGTCGTAAGTTCGTGCCACTCCAGCTACCGTCCTTGACGACTGTGTGCTCTTTAGACACATGCAACTGCATGAACAAGACTGGCATCCTTATGTGCCCAGTATCTTTCCAAACCAGTTCCGTTACATGTTGATCTGTCAATGAGCATCTACACACGGATAAGCTCCTGACGGCTGAAAGCAAGTACCTTCCTATACTCAATCAAGACTCCGTCCCTTAGCTGTTTGGGAGACTTGATTGTCCACTAAGATGGTTCACTTACAAACAATCAATCAAACATGAACACATTACCAATACACACCCTGCGTCACCGCACCTGTAAGCAAGCAGACAGGTCGTAAGTTCGTGCCACTCCAGCTACCGTCCTTGACGACTGTGTGCTCTTTAGACACATGCAACTGCATGAACAAGACTGGCATCCTTATGTGCCCAGTATCTTTCCAAACCAGTTGCTCGACTATGCGGTGATCGCAGCTTTAATAGTCCTTTCACACTAACGCGTAATCTAAATCAGATTGTACCTTATGTTTGAAATAGACCTCATCCGAACGTGTCTTGAGGTACCTTATGTGGATAGTGGACCCGTATCCTAATAATGTAAATTTGAAGATCACCTAAAGCACAAGGCATTCTATAATGTATGTTTACAACTCAACACAGAGATGTGGTTTTCGTGGAGCACCTCAGGGGAGCCTCTCGGGTTGGCATGAGCGTTTCCTCAACACAGTCTACAGAGTTTCTGTGTCCTGAGCCCTCTGCAAGTGACACTCCCCCAGTCTTTCCCGGCACCTCCCCTGGCACAACCAACATCAGCCTTGAGACAGATCTTGATGACCCACACAGTGAGCCTGAGTACCTGCCAGCCTCCAGCAACCTCCCCACACAGCCTGTCACAGGACCCCCCAGTGAGGCTGAGCCCGAGCCTGAATCCAGAAGACTGTGTGACCCAGTGGAGATGGATCAAACCCTGGAGGCAGTACAGGACTTAGCCAGAGGAGTGAGACAGGACTCCCACCTTCGACCGCAGATGGAGCGAGCCCAGGAGGTCCTCAGACCAACTAGGTCTGATTGCCGCAACCACCAATTGGATGGCCTGACCCGGGCTCAACGACACGAACAACGCACTGCCGCCAAAGACCTCCTGCTGCCACAGGAGAAGGGAGAGAGCAGAGAGCGAGAGGGGTTGACTGAATGTGACTCTCTGTCACAGGGACCAGGGGAAGTGCAGCTAGAGGGTGATTCACATGAGGGGCATGAATTGCATGTGAGTGCAGTGAGGGGGGCAGCTACATGCAAAGCTGCAAATGGTCCCGGGGAGCTGAGCAGTATGGGTGGGTCTTGTTCAGTGACTGAGAGAAATGTAAGAGATGTGACCATGCAGAGTTCTTCTGGCAACCCGTCCAGTCAGAGCACTCCTGGACGGGACTGTGGTGGCAGCCACCGGTCAGAGGAAGCATCATATGCTTTCTCTGCACCAGCCAAACATGATTGTGAGCGGGAGACAGGATCTGCATCCTTGACTCCATGTAAGGGACGAGAGGAGGAGGTGAATCAGGAGCACAGACATTGTGGAGACAGACCAAATTACAAGTGCTCACTGAGAGGTACCTGTGCCTGGGAGAGTGATGTCAGAGATGTGAGGTCACTCCCAACAGTGACATGCAGTCGGTCTGAGAGGCATGTGGATCACATAAATCAGGGGAAGTATGCAGACACTCTGCCATATCCCGATGTTGCTTGTGAGAGACCTGAAGAGTCTGAACTCTTGCAGGCATGTCAGAGTGTGTCTGAGGAGGTGAATCGGAAGTCTGGACAATGTGAAGGGATTCCAAATTACAAAGACTGTCCGAGAGGTACCTGTGCATGGGAGGATGATGTGAGGGATGAGCAGAGTAACTTGTGCAAAGCCAAGTGTGAGTCCAAGCGAGAGCGTGCTATGAGAGAGCATTCTACTTCTACTGGAGAGCCTGTGATGTGTAACTCAGCGAGTGTCAGTGGAAGAGTAGTGGGTTCTGGACAAAGTGAGAGAAAATCAGGCAATTCAGAGGAAAAGCACACAGGTGTCAGATTTGGGAAAATTCACGTTCCCTCTAATTTGAGAGAAGCACAGATGTCTCCCCAGTGGGAATACTGGAAGGCAGCTATGCAGGAAGAGCAAAATTCTCTAGATACTCATGAGGTCATGGAGTATGTTCCGAGACCTCGTGGACATAAGGTTATTCCAGTTCACTGGATATTTTCAGTGAAAATGGATGCACATGGCAATGTTGTGAGATTCAAGGCCAGATTAGTGGCACAGGGATGCAGACAAATCCCTGGAGTGGATGTGATGGAGGTCTTTGCTCCTACTAGTAGCTATGGAGCTAGAAGAGCTCTGCTTGCTGTTGCTGCAAGAGAGGGCTGTGAAATTCATCAGGTGGACGTTAAGACCGCCTTTCTGAATGGTGAGCTCGAGGAGGAAGTATATGTAACGCAACCTCCTGGCTTTGAGAATGGTGATAAGAATATTGTGTGCCGATTGAGAAAGGCGTTGTATGGCCTGAAGCAGGCTCCACGTGCCTGGCACAAAACCCTGAATGACAAACTTGAAGTCATGGGGTATGAGGTGTGCAAGAGTGATGCGGGAGTGTATGTGAGATGCTCTACTGATGGAGGAAAGTCCTATGTGCTGATCTATGTTGATGATCTTCTGATAGTTTCCAAGGGCATGTCAGAAATCGAGAGAGTGAAGGGACTTCTCAAGAAAGAATTCACCATCCATGATCTTGGGGAAGTGAAGGATTTCTTGGGATGTCAAGTGATGAGAGATAGAGATAAAGGGCTGATCACCCTGAGTTGCATCCCTAAAATCGATGCACTTGTAGAGAAATTTGGCTTGGATCTTGAGTCAGTGGGACCTGATACTCCCATGACAAAAGATTTCGTAATGTCCCAAAGGCCTGCACCGAGAGATGGGAGCGACAGCATTGGTGCTGGCAGTCCACTACCTCCAGGTCACCGTTACTGTGAGTTAGTAGGGTCTCTTCTGTATATAGCCAACACCACACGTCCCGATATAGCTCAGGCAGTAGGTGTATTGTCTCGTTATCGCATATCTCCCACCACAGCACATTGGAATGAAGCCATCCGTGTGTTGAAGTATCTGAAAGGAACCCGAGATTTGGTTCTAACTCTCGGAGGGGGGGAGATAGAGCTAGAAGGCTATGTGGATGCCGACTATGGAGGTGATCAGGATCATCGCTTCTCTACCACTGGCTTTGTCCTCACTGTGTTTGGAGGAGCAGTAGTGTGGGGAAGTAAAAAGCAATCTGCTGTTGCCACTTCAACAGTGGAGGCTGAATTCATGGCAGCAAGTGCTGTTGTGAAGGAAGCAAATTGGCTGAGAGGTTTCCTGGAGGAAATTGGAGTGTTACCGTGGATAGTGAAGATTCATTGTGACAACCAAGGGTGTATAAACCACCTGAGGAATCCGGTGTACTCCAAACACACAAAGCATATTGCAATTAGCTGTCATTTCGCACGTGAAGCTATTGCAAAGGGGCAGGTTGAATTCAAGTACATTCA
Organism: Botryococcus braunii; assembly: GCA_002005505.1. Lineage (NCBI taxonomy): Eukaryota > Viridiplantae > Chlorophyta > Trebouxiophyceae > Botryococcus > Botryococcus braunii. The sequence goes on along the minus strand of MVGU01001159.1, from coordinate 25,714 downwards.
ATCTGCTAGAAATGTGGCTGACATTTTTACCAAACCACTAGTTAGACAAGTGTTTCTGGGACATCGTAACTCACTGGGACTGGCCAAGTTTCTGTGAGGTAAAGGCAAGGGGAAGTGTTGTGTTAATTAATTTTATGCCTTTCCCTCAGAGGAGTAATAATGGCAAGTCTCCGTATGAAGACAATACCAATTAGGAAAGAGAGGCAGAACCCTGAGTTCTGCCAGGCAATACATGCATTTGAACGAAGACTATCATAACGCAAGTTACAGACACGTTTGTAGAAAGGAGGCATATGGGGCAAGCACGGATAGGGAAGGCACTTGGTTGGAACTATAGTGGCACTCCGGGTGTCTATCAATCAGTTGCTAACCAGTCCTTGACTTGTATATGTCCGTGCCTACTTAACAACGCACAAGTAGGAGGACATCGTCTAACACCCTCCGTGCCGCCACCATGCAGGTGACTTAATCCTTATTGTATTCCTGGATTTAGCACTCAGATGAACATTGTTAGAACATGTTAGACATATAGAGTTGAGTTTAGCTCATCGGACAAAGTAATGAACACGACCTGGGTGAGAGCAGGTTAGGCGTGTTTGAACTGCGTCACCTTGTTAGGAGAGATGAGAGATATTGTAACACTTGGTTGGAACTATAGTGGCACTCCGGGTGTCTATCAATCAGTTGCTAACCAGTCCTTGACTTGTATATGTCCGTGCCTACTTAACAACGCACAAGTAGGAGGACATCGTCTAACACCCTCCGTGCCGCCACCATGCAGGATACGCCAAGCCCAGAATATTTCATCATCCATTACGGGAACGGGACTCATTGGGAGCATGGAACTTCTCCATGGAAGTTCCCTACTTTTTGGACTTAAGCACTTTAATTATTCTTTTGTGTTGTATGTTTTTGGATTAGATTTTTATGTTCACTTGGACTTGGGAAATGGGACACTTGTGTTGGGTTTTGTACTTCATTATGTCATGTTCATTAACGTGCGTGCGTGCGCACGTGCGTGCGTGCGTGCGCACGTGCGTGCGTGTGTGAAGGTACAATCACATGTAATAATTAGCTGTAAGTTAACCAAGCAGTTAACTCAAGGTAAAGACATCTTGACAATGGCTATGAACGATCAATCTATGAGTATTAATGCATTGAGAGATATTTATTCTATGGCTGTAAATACCTTCCAGCCTTTAGTGGCTGGAAGACATGCATCTAGAGTTAATAAATGTGTTACTGTAGGATAAGGGTCCAAATTCTGTGGATAGGAACCCTGAGCATGTCCTAATGTTCGTGAAAAAGGCCAGTAGCAGTGCTGGACAGCGCGTTTCCCACGCGCTGATCTGAGTACAGATAGCCAGAGAACCCGGACCACCAGGCAGTCATTCGATCTCTTTGGCTTGTTAAGCCGACTCCTGAATGGACTCATGTGAATTGCTTTCTTTCTCTCTCACTTGTTGTGAGTAACTTCTGTGGAAGCAATTGCTATACGTGGTAAGTCGGGGCTCTGCCGGTCATGTTTTTGATCACGGCCATAAGTGCCGTTTTGATGATCAGAGACTAATATGGGTATGTGAATGTTGCAGAATTGTTCATCAGTTTGACGCTGTCGACTATGTATGTCTTGGTCAAACTGATTAAGTACATGGTAAGTCAGCTATGTTACGGCTGAGGGCTGCTTATAGATAAGGTTCATCATATGCAATGAACTAAAGGTGTTAGTGTGTTCACAGGATGATATACTTGTGAGTATAGTCATCATTTATGATTAATATAACACCTTTGGATCTTTGCAGGTAAGACTAGTTACTGTGTGTGTTCGTCCGACAGTAGTTTGTAAGTCATTCGATCTCTTTGGCTTGTTAAGCCGACTCCTGAATGGACTCAAGTGAATTGCTTTCTTTCTCTCTCACTTGTTGTGAGTAACTTCTGTGGAAGCAATTGCTATACGTGAATTGTTCATCAGTTTGACGCTGTCGACTATGTATGTCTTGGTCAAACTGATTAAGTACATGGATGATATACTTGTGAGTATAGTCATCATTTATGATTAATATAACACCTTTGGATCTTTGCAAATCACAATGGTACTGGGCCCACATCCATGGGGTCTCGACGCTTAGAGGCGCAGCGAGCGAACGCCACCCCCTTTGACGTTGAACATCTCCGCAGAGGATGCTTCTGCTGTGACGCGTGCGAAAAGTATTTTGTTGGGAAAGTCCCGTTAGTGCAAGTTGCATCGGCCATCGATCGTGCATGTTATCTATTTGAACGATATTGTGACATTGGACTTGCCTGGAAAGAAACACAAACAAACGTACGCATTGGAAGTGAAGTAAAGTATCCCTATCGACCGTTTAGGGAGCCGTTGGTTGACTAAGCTTGAAAGTCCTAGGAATTGAATTTTGTACAGCACAGGTATTGGGTTGGTTCACTGCATAAAGAAGTTGAAGAGCTGTCAAACTCTGGCATTGAACGTCCCTTGAATACATCGCTGTATCGCTTGTTAATTGTAATTGAGATCCTTAAGTCATTAGCTGCTGAATTTGATCACAGATTGCCTTCATGAGTGGGTCAGCTGGTGCATCTGCTCCTGGTGGAGCAACTGGTACAGGTGTTACTGCAGCTGTTGTATCAGGCAGCACAGGAGACCCACTAAACCCAGTTTATAACACACAGAAGTTGGCCCAATCACTTGATGTGTTATGCATAAATGGTTTCAGATGGATGAAGGATGTAGAGAATGTTGCTAGTAGCAAGAAAATCAAGGTGTGTTTGGACGAGGAACATCCTGACACACCAGGTGATGCTTTGGCTAAGAGCCTAGTTACTGAAAAAATTCCAGATGAGTGGGTTGATGCAGCTCTGGACAAGCCTTCAGCCAAGGAGGCGTATGACTGGCTGAAAGGCAAGTTCACAGGCGGAAATAACCAGAAGCTCATGTCAAAATGGGCCTTTCTGCTTGACTCCGGTAAAATTGAGGATGCCCAGACTTACATGGCATTTGTGGCCATGAAGTACAAGCTGGCTAGAGGTTTGAGGGCTAACAAACACCCTGTTGATGAGGAGCGCCTTGCCATGGGTATAGTTAGCTGTCTTCCCAAGGCCTTTACCCACAGTCAGTCCCATTTGTATGATTCATGTGTGGGGAAAGAGGAGGATGAGGTTGTATCTCGTATCAGTGCATGTGCCAAGTTTCTGGGCATTGATCAGGAGAAAGCTCCCTCTGCTTCTGCAAATCTTGTTCCCTCTGGTCCCCCAAGACCAAATAATGCACCTGGGTTTGATGGCAATAGACCCAGGGGCATGCCCCATGACGTGCCTACCAACTTTCATGGGTGCTGGTTCTGCTTAGAGGAGGGTCACATCAGGCTGAATTGTCAGAAGTACAAAGATGATTGCGCCAGAAGGGCTGCAATCCTGGCTGGCAGAGGGCGACCTCAAAATCCTGTAGGAGGAATGGCAACTACATACTCCTCTGACTCAGGTGAATTGTCCTCACAGTGGGTAATAGATTCTGGGGCCTCCACACATGTGTGTAATGATGTACGTCTGATGCATAATGTTCACTGGTATCCAATTCCAAAGGGTTTAAATCTAGCCACTGGCGAACACGTGGCGCAGCGTAAGGCATGTGGGTCTGTGTGCTTGGTGGATCAGCAGGGAAATACATGCATATTGAGAGATGTTGAATTTGTTCCAACTGCATTGGAAAATTTAATGTCAGTGTCTGCTGGAGTTGTTGATGGTTTAAATTTTTCAACAAATCCACTAGGAGAAGTCACACATGTTTGCTGTCAGAAGTCATCGTTTCAAGTAGAAGTGACAAAAGAAAGAGGACTATACTTCTGCTCAGTGATATGTCAGTCAGTAAAGTTGCCCCATGTTGCTGGCATTGCACACAAGTGTTCAGAGTACGACTTATGGCATGCAAGACTAGGACACCCTAGCAGTAAAAACATGGAACGCTTGCAAACCGAAGATATGGTGAAAGGCATTGAGACGTCATTATCACCTTGCAATCATGGTCACTCACATTGTGAGGTTTGTGTTCTGGGGAAGCAGACTAGAGAGAGCTACCCACGCTCTCCGGCAACGGCTACAGAGCGATTAGAGATTGTCCACATGGATATTGTGGGTGAACTGCCTGTACCGGGTGCTGAAGGAGAGAGATACATGCTCACCATGCTGGATGATTTCTCAAAGGCGGGTGTTGCAAGGGCATTGGTCCTGAAGTCTCAGGTGGGTGATGCTGTTAGAGCAATTCTCCTGTACTTAGAAAATCAGACTGGCCATACTGTAAAAGTTGTCAGGACAGATAGAGGGACTGAGTTTGTAAACTCAGATTTGCGTGAGTTCGTTCAGTCGAAGGGGATAAGACACGAGACGTCTGCCCCTTATACCCCGCAACAAAATGGCCGGGCGGAACGCTTTAACCGTTCCTTGAAAGAGAAGGTTAGAATGTTGCTGCTACAGGCTAAGGCTCCACAAAGCTTGTGGATCGAAGCGCTGCCTACTGCTGTTAGGTTACTAAACCTCAGGGCAATTAAGGGGAAGACTGCTACCCCTTATGAGCTATTATTTGGCAGGAAGCCTGCTGTTCATTACTTGAGGGTATTTGGCTGTCTGGCATACATCAAAACGCCTGACAAGGATCTGTCTGCCTTTTCTCCTAGATCAGAGGCAGGAATGTTTGTCGGGTACGAACCAGCATCTAAGGCATATAGAGTGCTGGTTGGGGATAAGATCAAGGTGTCAAAAAATGTGAAATTTTTTGAAGACAAATTGGGTATCCACACTCTCTCTACTGATACCCAACTGCCCCCTGATTTCCCACGTGATGTAAACTGTGATCAGGTGCCAAGCTCTGCAGACGAAGAGGACTGGGATTTTGTCCCAGTTGACATTGTTGAGGCAGTGGACCTGAACAGGGAAGCTGGAAGGGGAGAAGACCAAATCCTACCAGCTAACCTAGAAGTGTTGCAGAGACTCAATGAAGTACTAAGGCAACAAGCTCAGGCGGAAGAGAGTGGGAACAGGGATACACATGGTCCAGGCGTCTCAGGGGAAGAGTCAATGGGCCCTGGGGATGAGCAGGAACAACCAGGAGATGGTGAAAATGATCCCGGTGGTGACTCGGATCAGGACCGCTCATCACAGGAGTCTGACAGTGGGGATGAGGCGCAGGACAGGGTAAGAGGTGGGATGAGTAGGTATGGTCTTAGAGAGACACTTGCTCAACCTGATAAGTATATACCTGGATCTTACTTTGTCAAAGACGATGCGATAGCAGGAGCAACAAGGGTCACATCATTTAACCAAAATGGTGCAAAGGAGGAGGTCCTATCCTCTAGGAATGTAAAAATCCCTAACGATTGGTTTGAGGCGAGGAATTCACCTCAATGGGTATACTGGAAGGAGGCTATGAATGAGGAAATGGACTCAATTGAGTCTCATGAGACATTTGAATACTGTCACAAGCCTTCCCATGCCAAGGTGATCCCAATGAAGTGGGTTTATGCAATTAAAACTGATGGTTTTGGGGATGTAATCAGGTTCAAGGCGAGGCTTGTGGCACAAGGATGCAAACAAAGACCAGGGGTGGATTATTTTGAGACTTTTGCTCCTGTCAGTACACACTCATCCAGGCGTGTGCTTCTGAATCTGGCAAACGCTAAGGGATGGAAGGTACATCAGGTAGACATTAAAACTGCCTTTCTTAATGGGTCCTTAGAGGAGGAAGTTTATGTAACTCAACCCCCCTGTTTCTCTAATGGTGATTCGAGTAGAGTATGTAAGCTTCTGAAATCATTGTATGGCCTGAAGCAGGCCCCACGCGCGTGGCATAAGCGCCTTGTTGAAGAGCTTAGCAAGTTTGGCTTTACTGCCTGCAAAAGCGATTCATCACTGTTTGTCAACAAGGAATCCTATGAGTCACATGTTTACTTGCTGACTTATGTTGATGACTTGTTGATTGTATGCAAGGAAGGGGAAACCATTGAGCAAGTCAAATCTAAGCTCACTTGTAGTTTCTCTATTCATGATCTTGGTGAGATTAAATCATTTCTGGGATGTGAAATCACCAAAGGTGAGACCACTGGGAGCCTCAAGATGACTAACGTATTAAAAATTGAGAGGCTGGTGGAGGAGTATGGACTTTCTGCACAAGGCAGGGATGTTGATACTCCAATGGCGCATGGGTTTGTCACTTCACAAAATCCAGAGCCACCCTTGGGGGCTGGTGGTGAGCAGGTAGGAGCAGGCACACCATTGCCAGAGGGTCACAGGTATCTGGAGCTCGTTGGATCACTACAATACCTAGCTACCACAACTAGGCCTGACATAGCTCAGGCTGTGGGGGTTTTGAGTCGGTTCAGGGGGCAACCTACGACAGCGCATTGGAATGGTGCTATAAGAGTACTGAGGTACTTAAATTGCACTAAGGAAATGGGCATAACGTACACTAACTCTGGTGACAATGAGTTGGTGGGATACGTGGATGCAGATTTTGCTGGTGACTTGGATGGAAGAAAATCAACCACAGGGTTTGTTCTTCTTCTAAACGGGTCAGCAGTGTCTTGGTGCAGCAAGAAGCAATCTTCAGTGTCTACATCTACTGTGGAAGCTGAATTTGTTGCGACTGCTGCGGCAGTAAAGGAGGTAATGTGGATGGGTGGTATGCTGGAAGAGCTTGGAGTCACAGTGAAGACTGTCAAGCTATTCTGTGACAATCAAGGGGCTATACAGCACTTGAAAAATCACATAGTGTCAAAGTTCACTAAGCATATCAGCATCAGCTATCATTATGCACGCGAGAAAGTGGCTTGGGGGCAGATTGACCCTGTCTATGTTGCTACATCTGAAAATGTAGCAGATATGTTTACCAAACCACTGGCATCTGCTGCATTTGAGAAGCATAGGGCTAAATTGGGTGTGTCAGGACCTGCTTTTAATTAACTGACATGTGAAGCAAGGGGAAGATTGTTGGGTTTTGTACTTCATTATGTCATGTTAATTAACGTGCGTGCGTGCGTGCGTGCGCACGTGCGTGCGTGCGTGCGCACGTGCGTGCGTGCGTGCGTGTGTGAAGGTACAATCACATGTAATAATTAGCTGTAAGTTAACCAAGCAGTTAACTCAAGGTAAAGACATCTTGACAATGGCTATGAACGATCAATCTATGAGTATTAATGCATTGAGAGATATTTATTCTATGGCTGTAAATACCTTCCAGCCTTTAGTGGCTGGAAGACATGCATCTAGAGTTAATAAATGTGTTACTGTAGGATAAGGGTCCAAATTCTGTGGATAGGAACCCTGAGCATGTCCTAATGTTCGTGAAAAAGGCCAGTAGCAGTGCTGGACAGCGCGTTTCCCACGCGCTGATCTGAGTACAGATAGCCAGAGAACCCGGACCACCAGGCAGTCATTCGATCTCTTTGGCTTGTTAAGCCGACTCCTGAATGGACTCATGTGAATTGCTTTCTTTCTCTCTCACTTGTTGTGAGTAACTTCTGTGGAAGCAATTGCTATACGTGGTAAGTCGGGGCTCTGCCGGTCATGTTTTTGATCACGGCCATAAGTGCCGTTTTGATGATCAGAGACTAATATGGGTATGTGAATGTTGCAGAATTGTTCATCAGTTTGACGCTGTCGACTATGTATGTCTTGGTCAAACTGATTAAGTACATGGTAAGTCAGCTATGTGACGGCTGAGGGCTGCTTATAGATAAGGTTCATCATATGCAATGAACTAAAGGTGTTAGTGTGTTCACAGGATGATATACTTGTGAGTATAGTCATCATTTATGATTAATATAACACCTTTGGATCTTTGCAGGTAAGACTAGTTACTGTGTGTGTTCGTCCGACAGTAGTTTGTAAGTCATTCGATCTCTTTGGCTTGTTAAGCCGACTCCTGAATGGACTCAAGTGAATTGCTTTCTTTCTCTCTCACTTGTTGTGAGTAACTTCTGTGGAAGCAATTGCTATACGTGAATTGTTCATCAGTTTGACGCTGTCGACTATGTATGTCTTGGTCAAACTGATTAAGTACATGGATGATATACTTGTGAGTATAGTCATCATTTATGATTAATATAACACCTTTGGATCTTTGCAGATCACAACTTGTTTTTCATGTTTGAACGTTTATTTCTTCATGTTTGTTCTTCGAATAAGATTAGACGCAAGTCTACCTAGTGTACTAGAAAAGCCATAAAAAATAAATAAATGGCAAGGAAGTGTTTACTTGGAGATATTATACATTGGAAGTGGGGACCCCATGAACCACCAATTCGGCAGGGGTCAGACGGCAGTTGGAGGTTTGGGCCGTCCAGTTTACCGGTTTCTCTGGTTGTTCTTCTCAGTGAAAATCCTCGAGTGGGTTTGCATGAGGACATGCAAAGGATTAAGGGGGGGATAATGTAACGGAATGCGAGGATTTCCGAGCATTTTGGGACATTTTTGGGAGACGCCCTTTGGCGCCATACTGCACGCCCGTGGGAGCCACGTGGTTAGCCGCTCGAACGAGAGTAGCACCTTCCGTCGGTGATGGTTGCTTACGCCATGCATAGTTGGCACTCCGTCATTGCGTGTGTTTGATGACAATAGTTGTCACCGTTAGCACGCCAGCGAGTGGACGATCTGGGGCTCTCACGAAGGATAGAGAGACATAACTCGTACATGGGCCGAGTCCGAATCATAGGCGCCCCCTGGCTAGGAACCCGCGTGCCGAGTAGATTAACACGAGAGGACAGAACTGGAGAAACCACAAGGGTAAGCTGTGTGGTGGGGTGGTTCTTGTAAACGCTTGCTTGCCCCAAGTGACGGACCTCGTGTCGCGCCTCGTTCCTTGCTCCCCTCCTGCCTTACTTCCTTATAAATTCCGCTGAGTTATTACAGCATGGCATAAGACCCTGAATGAGAAGCTGCATACCATGGGATATGAGGTGTGTAAAAGTGATGCTGGTGTCTATGTGAATGTTCAGTAGATGGAGGGAAGTCCTTTGTGTTAATATATGTTGATGATCTGCTGATAGTTTCCAAGGGCATGGGAGAGATTGAGAGAGTGAAGGGGCTGCTCAAGCAAGAATTCACCATTCATGATTTGGGAGAGGTGAAGGATTTCTTGGGCTGCCAAGTGATGAGAGACAGGGATAAAGGCCTCATTTCATTGAGCTGTATCCCTAAGATTGATGCACTAGTAGAGAAATTTGGGCTGGATCTGGAGTCTTTGGGGCCTGACACTCCAATGACTAAAGATTTTGTAGCCACCCAGAGGCCTATGTCTAAAGACAACAGTGACAGTATTGGTGCTGGGAGCATTTTGCCTCCAGGTAACCGATATTGTGAGCTGGTTGGGTCCCTATTGTATATTGCCAATACCACCAGGCCTGATATAGCTCAAGCTGTTGGGGTACTCTCTCGTTATAGGATTAATCCTACCACAGCACACTGGAATGAAGCCATCAGGGTGCTGAAATATCTTAAGGGAACGAGAGAGCTGGCTCTGATTCTTGGAGGGAAGGATACAGAGTTAGAAGGTTTTGTAGATGCTGATTATGGTGGTGATCAAGATCATCGCTTCTCCACTACAGGTTATGTCATCCGCGTGTTTGGAGGGGCTGTAGTTTGGGGCAGCAAGAAGCAGTCTGCAGTGGCCACCTCCACTGTAGAAGCTGAGTTCATGGCAGCAAGTGCAGCTGTCAAGGAGGCTAATTGGGTGAAGGGCTGTAAAGTTATCCGAATTGTTTGCACCGATGAAAGTGCCAGTGTGGCCCGAGCGCCACACCGTATGTGCTAGCGCGAAGCCTAAAGAGGCTACGCCTAGCCTAATGTACCGCTTGGCATCCGACGGGGCTAACCCTGGCGGAGTCTGCCTGCCGCGCGCTACATTCTCCCCCTCCTAGGTGACCGAGCTCCCGGGAGGCCTGCCAAAGCAAGCCGCAGTCACAGGCAGAGGCGTATAGAAGGTCACTGCCACACTTCTATACATCACACTTTGAGCCGGCGAGTCTCCTCCAGACACCAGACCGCAGCCTGGGTGTACACTTGCCTGAGGTATCTCTATGGTACGCCTAGACCAGAATCCCGCAGTGACGGGGCCCAAAGGGCAGTCGTCGGCGTGAACAAATGTACACTCCACGTGTACAGGTTCCCATGAAGAAGCAGTGAAGTTGCTAGCTTCAGGGCGGATATTAGGGGCCGGGGCTGGACGACACTTAGCCACCGAGTCAGGGGACGTTCTGTGATCACGCGAACGTATGGGTAAACCACGACCCCCCGGTGACGCAGCTTGACAGGCTCGTGCTGCTGTGTTTCCCCTAGTCAACCTGCCCACGACGGCGTGCCCCGCCTCGTGGTGCCCGTGCGTTGACTGCGTCCCAGTATCCCTTTACAACATTGGGAGCATTTGTCAAATTCCGTTCCTCTTCCCAGGTGTCTGCTCTGACGAGTAACCCTTCCAGCGGACAAGGTACTCATACTTGGGACGGCCACGTGAATTGACACGACGGTGGTCCATTAAGGCTTCCACCTCGTACTCATCTTCCCCCTCCAGCACCTCTGCAGGTGGTGGGGGTTGCATCGAACCATCCCGCCGGTACCGTTCCAGGTTGGAGACATGAAAGACATCATGAATCCTCCATCGTGCCGGGAGGTCAAGCTCATAAGCTTGGGTACCCACACGTTTCACGACTTGGAACGGCCCTACCCAACGCGGGAGGAGCTTGGGCGTGCCCACCTTGAAACGGAGGTTCTTTGAGGAGAGGAGGACCCAGTCCCCCACACCAAATTGAACGTCCCTTCATTTGGTGTTGGCATACTGCGCTTGTCTCGCAGTGGCCACCCGATGGGTCATCCTGGCCTCATTGATGAGGCGTTGCATGCCCTGAACAAAGTCAGACGCACCAGGTACCCGTCTATTGGGGAGAATCGCGACTGGCAGGTGGGGGTGAAACCCGTAGTTCAGCAAGAACGGCGAGGACCCCGTGGACTCGTGATCGCAATTATTGATCGCGAATTCTGCACAGACCAACTTCTCATCCCAATCATCCTGGGACTTGGCCACATACATGCGTAGCATGTCCTCGAGCACTCGATTCACTCGCTCAGTCTGCCCATCCGTCTGCGGATGGTAGGCTGTTGACATGGCTTGTCGAGTCCCAATGGATTGACACAAAGCTCTAGCAAAGTGGCTGGTGAAGAGCTTATCTCTATCGGACACCACCACTTGGGGAACACCATGCAACTTCCACACATTGTCAACGTACAGCTTAGCCGTCTGCTCAGCCGTAGCCTTGGTGGTTGTGGGCATAAGATGCACCATCTTGGTCAGCTTATCCACTACGACGAAAATGGCATCATGACCCTTGCCTGTCCTAGGCAATTGGGTAATGAAATCCATAGTCACCGTGTGCCAAGGATTCAGCGGCAACTGTAAAGGTTGCAGCAACCCCGCAGGCAAAGTGTTCCGAGCCTTGTTCTTCTGACACAAGTGGCACGTTAGCACGTAAGGTTCGATGTCAGCAAGCATGGTAGGCCAGCAATAATGGCGCCTTACCAGGGCCAAGGTTTTCTTCACTCCTTGATGGCCAGCATACGGGCTATCATGCAGTTCCTTGAGGATGTGAGCTCGCAGCCCGAAAGCATCCGGAACCACGGCCTTCCCCTCCCTCAGAAGGAAGCCGTCAAAGTCTAGCAGACCTTCAACATTCTGCTTATCTTGGAACCATGGGTCTTGAGTATAACCCTGGACAAATTTGTCCTTCCAAGACAGAGCAACCCCGGCCGCAGCACTCCCCTCCCCCGCAGAGCGGATAGTGCCAACCAAGGCACAAAGAGAGAGCGTTGGCAGACAACGGTGCGCCGGGTGCGAACACCCACCAATCACCACGCCATTGATGATTGGACAAGGAGCCTCATAGTCGGACGGATGCCGACTCAGAGCGTCAGCCACCACATTGGACGTTCCGGGGGCATAGTCCATGCGAAAATTGAACCTTGAAAGGAACTCTGCCCACCTGGTTTGCCGTCTACTTAAAGTAGGCAAAGTGTCCAAATAAGTGATAGCCTTGTGGTCCGTGACTACACGAAACTCAGGGGCCCCCTCTAGGTAGCACCTCCAGACTGTCAATGCATGCACCACAGCTAGAAGTTCTTGCTCCCCAGTAGGATAGTTAACCTCAGCGGGAGTCAAGCGACGACTCTCGTAGGCAACTGGGCGACCCTCCTGGTACAACACGGCCCCCAACCCTGCCAAAGACGCATCGCAATGGACCTCAAACGGCTTTGAGAAGTCAGGATACGCTAAGCAAGGTGCATGTGTCAAGGCATGTTTAATCTCGGTAAACGCCCGAACACACCCAGCACTCCATACCCAGGTCACACCTTGGCGTAGGAGTCTGTACAGTGGCGATGCAAGTGCTGCAAAATTGCGAACAAACTTGCGAAAGTAAGTTGCCAGCCCCAGGAAAGACCGCAACTCGCCAACATTCTTCGGTGTGCTCCAATTAGCAACTGAAGCCACCTTGCGTGGGTCCACTTTAATCCCATCTGCTGAGACTAAATGGCCCAAGTACTCCAGCTCATCCTTGGCGAAAGAGCACTTCTTTAGGTTAGCATACAACTTATGCTGCCGCAACAGTTCAAGGACTTTGCGGAGATGCTCCCTATGCTCTTCAATGGACTTGCTGTAGATGAGGATGTCATCAAGGTACACGAGCACAAACTTGTGCAGGTAAGGAGCAAAGATAGCATTCATGGCAGTTTGAAACGTGGCCGGGGCATTAGTCAGCCCAAATGGCAAAACCCGCCACTCGAACAACCCCGCGGGTGTTCTGAAAGCTGTCTTTGGCATATCCTCATCTGTGATCCGGATCTGGTGATAGCCAGACGTGAGGTCAAGACTAGAGAACACTGTAGAACCCTGCAGTTGATCAAGAGTATCATCGATACGAGGCATCGGATACCTGTTCTTGACCGTCTGTCGATTCAAAGCTCGGTAATCAATGACCATCCGGAGGCTTCCATCCTTCTTTTGCACAAAAAGAATGGGCGCACCATAGGGTGATGTAGACGGCTGTATATACCCTTTGTCCAACAATAGCTTTGTCTGGCGTAACGCCTCATCATACTCTAAGCGTGAAAGCCGGTACAACGGACGAGACGGTGGACGAGCATGTGGATCGCTCAAGGGTATAGTGTGTCTAACCCCTTGCCTCTCAGGCGGAAGGTGCGGGACATCTTCAGGGAAAACATCTTGGAATTCACTGAGTATGTCAACAACAGGAGAGTTAGGAGAAGGAATGGAGACATTCGGATCGGTAGATAGATCGGTTACAATTGCCAGAAAGGACTGACAGCCCTTTCTGCTTAACCTTCTAGCCTGCACTGCAGACAAAACCAATCTAGGCACATCCTCCACTTCTGAACCCTTCAAAGGCCTCTCCTCCTTAGGCGGGCAAAGCAAAACGAACGGCTTGTTCTTTCTTGTATACCCCCTAACGGTGTCCTCTTCAAACATGAGATTTGCACGGAATGTCTTTAACCAGGGAGTCCCCAACAGCACATTCCAATCCATGGCAAAGTCTAGCACAAGACACGACACCTTAGCAAACTGTACCCCCTGGATGACAATGTCTAAGACAGCACATCCGATGTGGTTTACAGTTCTCCCGTCAGCCAACTTAATGCTTAAAGAATCCCCCTTCGGCGGCACAATCTCCAAGTGAAGGGCTTTAGCAAAGTCTGCACTGACCACATTGCAAGAAGCTCCAGAGTCCAGCATCGCCGTGGCCTTGCTCCCCTGCACCTCGGCAGGAAATACCATCACAAGCTGTGACACGGCTTCTTGACAAGCAAATGCATGAATAGACGTCAAACATGCAGGGCCTACATCGCCAAGCGAAGGCCCACACCTTCAAGCATTAGAAGGTCCCGCGCCGGGGCTTGTCTTCTTGCCAGAAGACCCCTTCTTGAGAGGGCATTCGAATGCAAAATGGCCGGGCTTGTTGCATTCGAAACAGACGCCAGAGGCCAGCTTCCCAGCCGCCTCCCGCCTGTCCTGGCTTAGGCCGTACTTCTTCTGAAGTTTGCCCAAGTGGCGTGTGGCTCCCTTGGGATGGTTATGGGCGGGACGCTTGGTCCCACGGTCCCGAGGTACTTCTCCCTCCTCGCGGTCCCCATAGACCTTCTCCTTTCCCTTGGAGACACCTGAAAGCATAGCCAACAAAGATTCAGCCTCTTTGGCAGCTTTCACCACCGCCTCCACATTGCTCATCTCACGCCTTACCGAGGCATCCTTCATAATGAGTTCAAGTAGAGCGGGTTTTAGGCCAGCCCGAAAAGCTGCACAAGCTTCAGGCCCAGTTACTGGATATGTGACTGCCTCAACTGTTATTGCCCTAAAGGCAGTATAGTATTGAGCCACTGTTCCAGATTGTTTAAGTTGCGCCAAACGGTATCGCACGGTGTCTTCCACTGACATATCGATAAAGTTGGCCAACAATTCAGCTTTAAACAAATCAAAGTCTTTCACATCCTTGCCATGCAAAGCCAAAGACTTTTTAATCAAAGCCCATTGTTCAGCTGCTTTCCCAGAAAGACACAAGGATGCGTGATCCACAAGAGAGTCAGGAGTGAGCTGCAACAACGCCGCGTATGCCGCAAACTGCTCGAACCAAGTTGTTATCTTAGTCCCATCCTTGCTTCCATTAAACATAGGCGCTGGAGGCCTCGTTTTAGGAGCAACGAAAGGCATAGGCGAGGGAGACGCACCTTGTCCCCCCCCCCCCCCCGATCCTTGCAGCAAACGCATAATCGCGTCCATCTTGCCGTCCAGGCTGCCAACTTGGGTTCCCAAAGACCCAATATCAGTGTTAAGAGCTTGGACAGACGACTCTATGCTGGTCACCCTTCTGTCGTGTAGGACATGACTCGGGATCCGAGCATAAAAAGCGCGCGCCGCAGCGCACCACAGCCAATACCTCCACACAACTTTTGCCCAAATAGTGGAAGCTTCCACTAAGTCTTTGGAACATTGTGCAAGGCCTAGGCCATCGTCGCCCTCAGAGGACGGGTGCCGAACTGAATCGGCACACTCCGTCATAAGTGCCCGAGCCTCTTTCAAATCGTTGATGACTTCAACAATGCCGAGCCTTGCCCACTCAAGAGCTTCCTCAGCAGTCTCAAAGTCAAAAACCTTGGAAAGCAAGCCCTTCGAGTCGACCGGGTCAACACCCTCTGGAATATCTGGCACCTCAATATCCAACTCTTTCAGATATGAATAATAAGGTCTAGTATTTCCAGGGTATGGGAGCCTCCTTAGCGTGTATCGAGGAGGTTTGCCCACCAAAGGGACGAAGTCGGTCGGGATCGGCGGCAAAACGAGAGCCATTAAACCCAAACAAAGGAGCGCAACCCCAAACCGAAAAGCGAAGATGCTTAAAAAAAATGTTGTCAAGCCAATCAAAGCAGAAGTGACCGATATGGGGCCCCAAATGTAAAGTTCTCCGAATTGTTTGCACCGATGAAAGTGCCAGTGTGGCCCGAGCGCCACACCGTATGTGCTAGCGCGAAGCCTAAAGAGGCTACGCCTAGCCTAATGTACCGCTTGGCATCCGACGGGGTTAACCCTGGCGGAGTCTGCCTGCCGCGCGCTACAAGGGCTTCCTCGAGGAAATTGGCATTTCCCCGTGGACAGTCAAGATTCACTGTGATAATCAGGGATGTATCAATCATCTCAAAAATCCAGTGTTTTCAAAGCATACCAAGCATATTGCAATCAGCTTCCACTTTGCGCGCGAAGCTATTGCTTTGGGTCAGGTTGATGTGAAATACGTTCCCTCAACCAGGAATGTAGCAGACATCTTCACCAAGCCTTTAACAAGGCAGATATTTCAAGGACATCGTGAGGCTCTTGGTTTGGCCAAGTTTTTGTGAGGAAAAGGCAAGGGGAAGTGTTATAATAGTGAAAGAACATTTGGTGCCTTTCCCTCAGAAGAGTAATAGTGGCCAGATCAGCTCGGATTAACCAGCGGGAACATTCATTAGAATGAGTAATAGGTGGCAGAACCTAGGTATTCTGCCAGAATCAATCTAGACCAATTTCGCATAGATTAGGGAGAATGAGGTAATTGGACACGGTTTGCTAGAAAGGATTTATGACGCCGGCGTGCAAGGATGAGGCACTTGATTGGGACATTAAAGGCACTTCGGGTGCTTATCTCTTGTCTGTTGCCTATCAAGTCCTCATTCACATTCGGTCACTGCTTGTTCTCCTACACACAACAAGAGTGCCGATGAGCTAATCACCCTTCGTGCCCGGGTCATACAGGTAACCTGACGTTGAGTGACAGAAGCCTCATTGACAATTGGTTAGGAAGAGGTCTAGGTAATGTTATTAAGTTGGTGCTAATGTTTTCCTCATTGAACACTGGTAATGCAGACTATCGGTAGTTACGTAGATTAAGTAGTTTGAATTACGGAGTGATGAGAGAAAGCAAGTAGCATTGTAATCACTTGATTGGGACATTAAAGGCACTTCGGGTGCTTATCTCTTGTCTGTTGCCTATCAAGTCCTCATTCACATTCGGTCACTGCTTGTTCTCCTACACACAACAAGAGTGCCGACGAGCTAATCACCCTTCGTGCCCGGGTCATACAGGAAACGCCACGCTCAGAATTGTTCAAATACCTGCAGCATTGGGCAATCAGAGCTCAATAGCAGGGATCAGTCAAAGCCTCATCAACATGAAAGGCATACACAGACTGGAGTTCAGACACATCAGAACTGCCAGTCACATCTGACTATGCCACTTAAATACTGTAGTTGTGGCCCTTTTACTTGGTTGCCTCCCCTAGCTCTGACATCACTGCATCTATGCAACGGAGCTCCTATCTGAGGCTCCGTATCAATGTGTTAGGTTATGGGCATTCGGCATCACCTGTAAACATGCAGACAGGTCGTTAAAGTAGGTGCCTCAAGCTCCAGTCCAGACGACTGTCTGCTATTTTTGCTGTAATGGCATCATCAAAAACAGAATTTGTAGAATTTGTAGTTAAAATGTTACTCCCTGTAACTCACACTCTTAGAATAAGTGAACTGTGCCCAAACAAAAGCTTGTAGAAGTGGACGAAACACGACCAAGCAAACGGGACAGGAGCTTGATAAGGGAACTCAAGACTTGTTACAATAACAACTAATCTAATGATGTTGCAATTACCTGTAACTCACACTCTTTAGAGTAAGTGAACTGTGCCCAAACAAAAGCTTGTAGAAGTGGACGAAACACAACCAAGCAAACGGGACAGGATGTTGTGCCGGGGGATCGAACCCTCGACCGACTCGACCCAGAGTCCGGGTTCTAACCGATCGGCTAAAAGTACCAAGGTAATTGTACGATTAATCGCTGTTAGAAAAATGGACACTAACATGTATACCTTAGGTATTTCTTCAACATGTTGGGTCGTTTCATATTAGCATGTTTGTTAGCCACATCAATTCATTTCAAGAGTTTATGATACCGTACCGTCGCAAAAGATTGACCCATATTTTTATTTTGACCCCCCAAAAAACCCGATTTATTAATTAAAAATAAGAAATAATCCTAAAAATAATGGCGCAAATTATTGACCCCCCCTCGCAAGACAGTTAAAAATATTCTTAATATCCTCATATCCAAACCTACATCAGCACTGAATAACACTTAATTGGCCCAAACCTTCATCACCGAATTTTGTTATAATAGTGAAGGAACAAATTAGTGACTTTCCCTCAGAAGAGTAATAGTGGCTAGGCTTCCCTATAGCAATCAATGTGAACAATCTTAGAGGTAGAGTAATGGTTGGCAGAACTCTAGAGTTCTGCCATAATTGATCTGGACCGATTCCATTTTGGAGAGAGAGAGTAATGCAATTTGACGCGTCCTTGCGAGAAAGGATATAGGCAGCAGGCATGAAGGGCACGGCACTTGTTTGGGACTGAAAGAGCACTCCGGGTGCTTATCTCTGATCAGTTGCCACAAGTGCCAACACATAGTCGGGCTCTGCTTGCTCTCCGACACACAGCAAGAGACCCGACCGAGCTTAACACCCTTCGTGCCGGGACATACAGGTGAAGTGCTGCATCTTAGTGTAACTTGCATGGACAAATTGATTAGGAAGAGGTCTAGATAAGAGTATTAGAATGTTGCTAATGCTTGGCTCATCGAACAATGGTAATGCGAACTATCTGTCAATGCCTAGAAGAGGTAGTTTGAATTCCTTGGCGTTGAGAGAGAGCAAGAAGCAACGTAATGACTTGTTTGGGACTGAAAGAGCACTCCGGGTGCTTATCTCTGATCAGTTGCCACAAGTGCCAACACATAGTCGGGCTCTGCTTGCTCTCCGACACACAGCAAGAGACCCGACCGAGCTTAACACCCTTCGTGCCGGGACATACAGGGAACATTACGCCCAGAATTGTTCAGGTTATGGGCCCACCAACTCTTGAGCTGGGCAACTGAAAGTATGTTCCGAGCCTACGATGGGACGAACGAAGCAGAGCGGGAGGATGTTGACCGGCAGTAAAAGACCTTTTATTCCCCCAACTCCTTCACCACCTACATATGATAGCCTGAGGAGAGCTGGAGGAGATACGGGACCGAGGACACCAGAAGAACGAGCATTTCTAGTGAAGGATTTTGTCAGCCGCGCGTACGGACTGGGCAAAGTCGAACAGCCTCTGTGGTTCAGACGACGATTCTCTGTTTACCCAGCCTACAAAGTAACTGCGTGGGAGTGTTCATTCATCAACGCGGACCCAGGCTTCGTCACGCGAGCATTATTTGAACGACACCTACAACAGCTCGGAGGACCCAGCAAACCCGAGTATTGGGAAGAAAGGGCAGCCTACACAGCAGTGGAGTGTGCTCTCGCCACTCTTGACGAGGACTTCCTACTTTCCTTTCTGGGCAGCAGAAAAGGATTCAGCCCAGAGGAGTGGTGCACGGACACAGACAACGGAGACGAGGACGGGGACTCGCAGCGGTCAGAACCTAACGCAGACTGAGTAACATCAGCATGGCGAGAAAGAGATCTAAATCAAGAGAGCCATCTGAGGAGGAGCCCACAACAGAGGAAGCATCTACATCGTCTCCCACACGACAGCCGTGTACACCCAGCACATCAAAGGGCGAGGGAGATGCACTTCCCAAGGTCATAGCCACTCAAGTCAAAGTGCATATTAAACTGGACCGTCATGGCACAAATTTTGTGGTATGGGACAATGCTTTCACTGCTGCCAATAGTGCCAAGGGTTCCTTTCCTGCCATTCAGTCAGCCATGCCTGGAACTATCCATAATGCGGCTGCAATGCTTCTGCTGTATGAGTCAGTTCCAGAGGAATGGTTAGGAGAAGTGTCAAGTAAGCCGTCAGCATATGATGCATATCTGTTTATTTGCAAGAAATTTGTTGGTGGTTACAACACTCAAGCGAATGCAGACTGGCTGAAGGAAATGTCAAAAGGGATGAGACGTGGAGAAACGATCTCTCAGTATGTGTCTAGAATGATAAATCTCAAAAGCTGCCTGAAACGCAATGGACATGACCTCTTGGATGGTCATGTGGCCACCCAGATCGTGCAGGGACTGCCAGCAGCAGCTAATCCTCCCGGGCTGTTGCCCACTGCAGTAGCTTACCCCCTGGATGATCTGGCAGCTCTCATTTCCACCACTGCAGAGGCCTCTGGCTACAATGATGATGGAGAACAGCCTGCCATGGTGATGAAGGCAATGCCTGATCTACGAGAGACTGCTCCAGCCCTGTCCACTAGCGGGGCCAATCCCTCCAAACAGCCAGCAGACTCAGAATCAAGGGGAGAAGTGAGAGGCACGTGCAACTACTGCCACAGGAAAGGCCATTTTTGGAGAGACTGCCGCAAACGTAAAAGGGATGCAGAGACACAACGCAATGTGGTGGCAGCTGTACAGCAACTTGCTGCCATGTGGCCCCAAGGACCGTTTCCTGGTGCACCCCAGCCACCTCCAAGCGTACAGCATGCATTCCCAGGCACTGGAGCGTTCCCACTACTGCACCCTCCTCCAGGCCCACCTTCTCCTCCCTCAGAAGGTATGCCATACGTGGTATCTTATAATGTGCTGGATGGCAGTAAACACCAACTGTCCAAACAGTCGTGGCTTGTGGACAGTGGAGCGTCTGTACATCTCGTGAACAACCTTTCCCTGCTGCATGCCCCTACAGTACATGACCATCCTATTCCACTGCTGCTTGCTACCTCTGATGCCACTGGGGGTATTGTTGCTACTGGGTCAGTGTGTCTCATGTCCTCTCAGCATATTCCAGTGTGGCTGCATCATGTCCAGTGTGTTCCCTCAGCCACCACCAATATTCTCTCAGTATCTGCTGCTCTGCGTGATGGAATCTGGTTCAGTACAGATAGACTGGGAGCCTTCACTGCTGTCTCAGGACCGAGTGGTTGGCAGATGCCTGTGAAACCAGAGAATGGTCTCTATTATATCCACAACTGTCTCCCAGTAGCACCAGTGAAGGTTCATTATTCAGTGACAGCTGCCTTGAAGAAGAAATGTTCCAAAGGTCTAAGCCACGACTGTGCCAAACGTTTCCTGTGGCACAGCAGATTGGGACACCCAGGAGACCCCTGGATGAAACGCCTGAGCAGTGAGCAACTGGTTACTGGCCTAGACACCTTGATGTCCCCCTGTGAAAAGTGTCCTAAGTACTGTGAAGCATGCATTGAGGGGAAGCATGCACGTCCCCCATTTGGAGAAAGCTCTAGACCTGCTGAGAAACCCCTTGACAGAATCCACATTGACACTGTGGGTCCCATATCACCAGCAGCCATTACTGGGGAACGCTTTTGGGTAACTGTAACTGATGAGGCATCTGGGTGGAAGGCAGTGCTGCCAGTGAAGTCAAAAGATGTAATTGGAGCTGTTGTCAGAGACCTAATTCTGTATTGGCAAACTGAGAAGGAAACTACAGTGAAGTGCATCCGCAGTGACAGAGGGACAGAGTTCTTAAATGCCAAGTTCAAAGAATTTTGTGCATCCCAGGGCACTAAGCTGGAGACATCTGCCCCATATACCCCTTAGCAGAATGGAGTTGCTGAGAGAGCCAACAGAACCCTCAAGGAGCGCACCAGGACCCTCCTCAATTTTGCTGCAGCAAGCCCTGTTATGTGGAAGGAAGCCCTGGAGACAGCCTGCACCCTCCTAAACATGGGACCCAGCACAGGCAGGCCCCTATCTCCCTGCGAAATGTTCATGGGATATAAGCCAGATGTATCCTTGCTGCGCACATGGGGATGCCTTGCATTTGTGCACGTTCCTGACCAGCAGAGGGGAGCCTTTGCACCAAAGGCTGTGGCTGGGATGTTCACTGGTTACTCTCCAGTATCAAAGGCATATCGTATCTATATGGGAGGGGGGATCTGGAGAGAGAGCAGAGATGTTCAATTTGTGGAACACATTCGAGGAGCTACTCGGGTGGGAATGGCTGTTCTCCTTGACCAGCCTCAGCAGTTCTCGTACCCTGAAGACTTAGCAGAGCCATTGCACAGCAGCAACCCAGTGGTGCCATTGTCACAGCGCAGTATGCAGAATCAGACTGTCAGCAGCCCATGCTCCAGCAGTAGACCTGACAGCTCCTTCCCGGTACCCCCTGACCAGGCTGCAACTGAGCCTGATAGTCAGGGGAAGCCTTCTCAAGAGGAGGGCATTCTCAGTGTGTCTCCCGAAGCAAGCACGGGAGAGCAGCAGCCGGACCTGGATCAGTCCGGGGCTCTGGACGCTATTCAACGACTGGCGCGAGGAAGTGCGGACAAAGGACAACACCATCAGATATTAGAGCGAGTACAGCAATCACTGCGTAACACGCATCCGGCTACTACCATCCCGCCTCCGGACGGACTGTCGCGGGCTCAACGCTATGAGCAACGAACTGCGGCTCGAGATATCCTGCTGGCACAGGATAAGGGAGAGAGCGGTGAGCGAGAGGGGATGACTGAAGGTGACACAGAGTCACAGGGACCAGGGGAAGTGCAGGATTTGGGGCAGGACACCGAGAGACCTGCTTCACTTGTAAGAGATGAGAGGGGGGCAGTCTCTGATCAGACTGCAGATGGTCCAAGTGAGTTGAGCTGTATGGGTGGGACCTGCTCAGTGCTTGAGAGAAATGTTAGCGGTGAGAACTCTATCAGTGATGCCCAAGGACAATGTGGTGCCAGCCACGCAAGTGTGGGCCATGCATGGGAGTGTGCTGCTGGGCCTGCGCCCCAGCGCTCATGTCTAGTAGGGAGCAGACAGAGAGAGAGAGAGACATGGGCACAGCAGCAAGATAGACCAAGAGCTCATGCAAGGCAGAGTGGTACACATGTCTGTGAGAGTCCTGACGGGACTGCAAACCGTCAGCCATGTGAGAGTGTGTCTGAGGAGGTGAATCGGAAGCCAAGACAGTGTGAGAACTCCCCCAATTACAAGAGCTTTCCGAGAGGTACCTGTGTTTGGGAGGATGATGTGAGAGTGGCTGGCAGCAAGCTTGAGAGGGCAAGCTGTGAGTCTAAGAGAGAGAAAGAGCAGAGGGAGAGATCTGGATCTTTACCCACAGTCCCCACATGCAGTGCGGCGACATTCAGCGAAAGAGTAGTGGATGAGAGTGAGAGTAAGAGTAAGCAAGATCAGGGGAAGCACACTGGGGTGCGTTTTGGGAAGATTAGTGTGCCTTCAAGTCTAAAGGAGGCCCAGCAGTCCCCACAGTGGGAATACTGGAAGGCTGCAATGCAGGAGGAGCAAAACTCCTTAGATGCTCATGAGGTGATGGAGTTTGTTCCTAGACCTCGTGGGCACAAAGTAATCCCAGTTCACTGGATTTTCTCAGTGAAAATGGATGCTCATGGCAATGTCCTTAGGTTCAAGGCCAGGCTGGTGGCTCAAGGGTGTAGGCAAATTCCAGGAGTGGATGTGATGGAGGTATTTGCTCCCACCAGCAGTTATGGGTCTAGAAGAGCTTTACTGTCAGTGGCTGCACAGGAGGGTCTTGAAATTCACCAGGTGGATGTCAAGACTGCGTTTTTAAATGGTGAATTAGAGGAGGAGGTCTATGTCACACAACCTCCTGGGTTTGAGAATGGGGATGGGAACACTGTGTGTCGCTTGAAGAAGGCACTGTATGGCCTGAAGCAAGCTCCAAGGGCATGGCATAAGACCCTTAATGAGAAGCTACATACCATGGGGTATGAGGTGTGCAAGAGTGATGCTGGGGTCTATGTGAAATGTTCTGTGGATGGAGGGAAATCCTTTGTGCTGATTTATGTTGATGATCTGTTGATAGTCTCGAAGGGCATGAGTGAGATTGAGAGAGTGAAAGGGTTGTTGAAGCAGGAGTTCACCATTCATGATCTAGGAGAGGTGAAAGATTTCTTGGGCTGCCAAGTGATGAGAGATAGAGAGAAAGGGTTGATTTCTTTGAGTTGCATACCAAAGATTGATGCCCTAGTTGAGAAATTTGGGCTGGATCTGGAGTCTGTGGGGCCTGACACCCCTATGACTAAGGATTTTGTGGCCACACAGCGACCGATGTCCAAGGACAACAGTGCCAGCATTGGAGCTGGGAGTCCCTTACCACCAGGGCACAGATATTGTGAGCTGGTTGGGTCACTGTTGTACATTGCAAACACCACAAGGCCTGATATTTCCCAGGCTGTGGGAGTGCTTTCCAGGTACAGGATTACTCCCACCACTGCTCACTGGAATGAAGCCATCAGAGTGTTGAAGTATCTGATGGCTACCAGGGATCTTGTGTTAGTACTTGGGGGGAAGGACACAGAGCTGGAGGGCTTTGTGGATGCAGATTATGGTGGTGATCAGGATCACAGGTTCTCCACTACTGGTTACGTAATTCGTGTGTTTGGAGGAGCTGTAGTTTGGGGAAGCAAGAAGCAGTCTGCAGTGGCCACATCCACTGTAGAGGCTGAGTTTATGGCGGCAAGTGCAGCTGTCAAAGAGGCAAATTGGATGAAGGGATTCCTGGAAGAAATTGGTATTTCTCCTTGGATTGTGAAGATCCACTGTGATAATCAGGGATGCATCAATCATCTCAGAAATCCAGTGTTCTCAAAACATACCAAGCACATTGCAATCAGCTTTCATTTTGCTCGGGAAGCTATTGCATTGGGACAGGTGGATGTGAAATACGTTCCTTCTGCTAGGAATGTGGCAGATATATTTACCAAGCCGTTGACAAGGCAGGTATTTCAGGGCCATCGCGAGGCTCTAGGACTAGCCAAGTTTTTGTGAGGAAAAGTCAAGGGGAAGTGTTATAATAGTGAAGGAACAAATTAGTGACTTTCCCTCAGAAGAGTAATAGTGGCTAGGCTTCCCTATAGCAATCAATGTGAACAATCTTAGAGGTAGAGTAATGGTTGGCAGAACTCTAGAGTTCTGCCATAATTGATCTGGACCGATTCCATTTTGGAGAGAGAGTAATGCAATTTGACGCGTCCTTGCGAGAAAGGATATAGGCAGCAGGCATGAAGGGCACGGCACTTGTTTGGGACTGAAAGAGCACTCCGGGTGCTTATCTCTGATCAGTTGCCACAAGTGCCAACACATAGTCGGGCTCTGCTTGCTCTCCGACACACAGCAAGAGACCCGACCGAGCTTAACACCCTTCGTGCCGGGACATACAGGTGAAGTGCTGCATCTTAGTGTAACTTGCATGGACAAATTGATTAGGAAGAGGTCTAGATAAGAGTATTAGAATGTTGCTAATGCTTGGCTCATCGAACAATGGTAATGCGAACTATCTGTCAATGCCTAGAAGAGGTAGTTTGAATTCCTTGGCGTTGAGAGAGAGCAAGAAGCAATGTAATGACTTGTTTGGGACTGAAAGAGCACTCCGGGTGCTTATCTCTGATCAGTTGCCACAAGTGCCAACACATAGTCGGGCTCTGCTTGCTCTCCGACACACAGCAAGAGACCCGACCGAGCTTAACACCCTTCGTGCCGGGACATACAGGGAACATTACGCCCAGAATTGTTCAAATTTTTATATGATGTCAAAGTGTCTCGAGAACTCTCCTACACCTCGTAAGCGTCCAAATGCTAGAACAAATTCCAGAAAATAATGTCGCAAAATATTGACCCCCCTCAACCGGCGGTTTATTCATAAATTTAATTTTGACCCCCCAAAAACGTTGTGGTGTCACGTCCTTTACCGGGTTCCCGTTACCCAAGGTAGACAAATTTTTTTCTGATTGAAATTAGAGATTATGCAACTACGGTTAGTAATAGCTGGGCTGCGGCTTCTGTATCAAGGTAAATTATGCGGATCGCCATGTCGTGAAATGGCGTGTGGCTGTGACTGCAAGTGGACAATCAATAATTGTTGTGTTTATGATGCGAAACCGGTAGAAATATGATGCCGGCGGAAGAGAGACATTTGACAGCTCGGAATCGAGTGGAAATTGTGATGGTACATCTTCATCCCATTGGGGAATAAGACCTAGAAAATGGGCAAGACCTTTTGCCCTGTGGCTCCTGATTTCTGGCCCCTTTCAAGGCCAATTAGGACCCTCAGGAAGTCCCGTGTTAGGGAGTACAGCCAGAAGTAGACATTGGCTTCAGACTGAATAGATTTACCTTCTCGTGGGTGCTGTGTGGTGTCGCTCCATGGAAGTGATCGGCACTT
>MVGU01001158.1:187500-189973 GCA_002005505.1 Botryococcus braunii | reverse complement strand
AGAGCCTTTTCGCCCTTGCCCTTCCCCCCTTTACTGACTTTGGGTGTCTCTGACTTCCACGTTTTGTCACAAGAGTCTGTGACCTCTCATCCCTGACATCCTTCTCCCATACCAGTACCTCTCAGGCTGCACTTGTATTGTGGTCCACACCGTCTGTGCACCTGATTCCTCCCTTCTCGGCTCTACCAAGTACGGGATGCAGACCCAGTACTGCTCTACAGACATTTCTGCTGTTTCCGAGAGAGTGAATGTCTCTTCTCAGGACT
This sequence comes from Botryococcus braunii, assembly GCA_002005505.1. Taxonomy (NCBI): domain Eukaryota; kingdom Viridiplantae; phylum Chlorophyta; class Trebouxiophyceae; genus Botryococcus; species Botryococcus braunii. The sequence goes on along the minus strand of MVGU01001158.1, from coordinate 189,707 downwards.
GTGGCTTCACCACCTTCCCCTACAGTCCACGCCACTGTGGGAGAGCCAGACGTTTCCACACAGTCTCACCGCTGACATGAAGCTCATTCACTGGAACCCACCCGTGCAACTCAGCTCCCTGGGACCATTTGCAGTCATGATTGTGGCTGCCCCCTCTCATCACTAACATGAAAATCAGAGCTCTCAGACTGGCACCCATCTACCTGCACTTCCCTGGTCCCGGTGACTGTGTGTCACTTTCTGTTAGCCCCACTTTGTCTCTGCTCTCTCCATCTCCTGTGACAGCAGGAGTTCTCTTGCAAGTGTTCGTTGCTCATGCCTCTGAGCTCTTGTCAGCCCATCAGCAGCAATTGGAATTCTCCAGGCTGGTTGGCTGAGAGTCTCTTGAGCTCGCATCATTTGTTGCTGTAGGCCCGAGTCCGAATGAGCGCCGCGGGCCAGGTCCAGAGTTGCTTCGATGGTCCTTCGGATCTCCGCGGGAGCAGTGGATCTCTGGGGGTCAGGCTTGGGCTCAGCCTTCCCAGAGGGTCCTGGACATTCTGAGTCTGCGTCTTTCTGGGAAATGTGAGGGTGCAATGTCTCAACGGACGAGTCCTGGATCTCTGCCTCACTGTCGTCTTCACATGATACAGTAACTGGCTCTGGGTGCTGTTTGGAAGTGCTGGTTCCAGAGGGAACAGGGCACAGAAATTCCTCAGACTGAGCGGGAGTCACACTGAGACCAATACGAGAGGCCCCTCTGAGGTGCTCCACAAAGATGACATCTCTGCTTTCTCGCCATGTACCCCCACCCATGTATATACGATAGGCTTTGGAGGAGGCTGAATAACCGGTGAGCATTCCTGGCACAGTTTTGGTGCAAGACTGGCCTCTGGACATCTGGGATATGCACATATGCAAGGCAGCCCATGTGCGCAGAAGTGAGACATCAGCTTATATCCCAGAATAATTCAAAGGGGGTAAGGTCCCTGCCTGTACTTGGGCCCATGTTGAGCAGGGTGCATGCTGTCTCCAGGGCTTCTTTCCAGAGGGTGGGACTGGCGGCAGCAAAGGCCAGGATAGTCCGGGTTCTTTCCTTCAGGGTTCGGTTGGCTTGTTCAGCCACTCCATTCTGCTGTGGGGTGTAGGGGGCAGAGGTCTCCAGCTTAGTCCCCTGGGAGGCACAGAACTCCTTGAACCGAGCATTAATAAATTCAGTTCCTCTGTCACATCTGACACACTTCACAGTGGTTTTTCGTTGCGTCTGCCAGTAAACAAGTAAGTCCCTGACAGCTGCACTGATGGTGTCTTTGGACTTTACTGGGATAACTGCTTTCCACTGAGAGGCTTCATCCAGTACAGTAACCCACAAACGTTCACCAGTAATGGCTGCGGGTGTAATGGGACCCACAGTGTCTATGTGTACTCGGTCCAGAGGTTCCAAGGCAGGTCTGGTACTGGTTCCGAAAGAGGGTCTGGCAGTCTTTCCTTCAATACATGCTTCACAGTGTACCGGGCAATCAGTGCAGGGAGAGAGGGAGGTGTCAATCCCAGTCACCAGGTTCTCCTTAGCAAGACGCTGCATCCACGTTTCTCCAGGGTGTCCCATTCTGCTATGCCATAAGTAACGTTTGGCACAGCTGTGCGACAAGATACTGGATTTTGACTGTTTGGTTGCACTGGCTGCATGCTTTGATGTGCTGGTCCCTCTCACTGCAACTACACTATGAATGTAGTACAGTCCCATCTCTGCAGTGACCTGAGCTCTCCAGTGGTTTGGTCCACTGACATACGAAAAGGCACCCACATTGTCTGTTTGGAATACTGCACCATCCCTAAGGGCAGCAGATACTGACAGGATGTTGGTGGTAGCTGAGGGGACACACTGCACATGATGGATCCAGAAGGGAATGCGTTGCGGGCTCAAAATACAGACTGACCCAGATGCAATAATACAACCAGTGGCATCAGAGGTAGCCAAGTGCAGGGGAATTGGTTTGGCATGGATGATAGGATTATGCAGCAATGCCACGTCATTTACTAGGTGGACCGATGCCCCACTGTCAACCAGCCAGGAGTGCTGTAAGGGTTTACTGATCGTACTGTCCAGGACATTGTGGGATATTGTGTACAGCATACCTTCAGGAGGAGGTGGAGGTGGAGCAGGAGGCTGGAACCAAGCAGGGAAGGCATCTGCACCATGATGGGCCAGTTGGGCTACTGGAGGA
>MVGU01001158.1:170000-182500 GCA_002005505.1 Botryococcus braunii | reverse complement strand
TGCTTGAAAATGCACCAGGACCTAGCTTTGTTTTTTGTTGTTCCAGCAGACAGTTTGTGATCCCCTTATACTGTTCAAGGCCCTACACAGCGTTAACAATATCTCTTGGAAGTCCGGCTACTCCATGCTTATCTGCCAGTGCACCCAACATCGTGGCTTCATGATGTTGGGTGCATCATGGCTTGGCTGGAGACTTCAAAAGGGGTTGCACGGAATGGTGGTCAATTTGGTCCTCATGTGGTCTTTCTTGCTCCTCAAATAATTTTGCAGAAGGGTTTCCGCCATTCCCACAGCCAAACAGGATTGCAGCCTGGACATATGAAGCAGCAGGATTAATCCATGACGACTTAAACGCTAGTGAAATCTAATGTTGAGTTTGTGTAGGCAACATCCAAGGAATGCTGATAACCCCCAATTATTTGTGGAAAAGTGACTGCCACTGTTGTTGCATGGCCATTTGTGCCTTCTTTAGATTTCTCAATGGGATGTTGTATTCAATGCTGTATCAGTGGCTGATTACTGGCAGGTTGTTATTGGCGACGGGCAAGCTGCTAATTCGTGTTATACTGGACATATCTGTGTGGGCTGATCATCAAGTGGCTCTGGCAACAGTAGCTCAAAAATATGTTGAACCAGAAGATCTGGTATGGCCCAGTTTGGAGATTTTAGGGTCATGATGGGGTGTTAAACCAACTTCGGCACAAGGGGCATTGCCCAGTCTTCTCTTGTCTGCGGTCTTATCATAGTTGATCCTGGCCCTCCTTCCTCCGGTTGGGGGGGGGGGGGGGGGGGTGATTTCGATGCCTTGCCAGTCCTCCACATAAGCTCTGTAAACACCGCTGCTTTTGGGTTGTCCTAATCTGTCATGGGTTTTGTGGTTTGTTGTGATCAGCTTCTGCGGCAGCTGATACATTGTGAGAGCTTATCCGTGGATTTAAATTGCAGATTTTGCTTGCAAACATGGGAGAACTGGGGAGATGTTTGACAACTTGGATTGGTGCGTTAGTGAAGCAGCTTTCAACTTTTTCCCCGTCAGCTGTCGCATTCATATCTAGCAGCAGCTTGAATCCGACGTATGGTAGGCCCTGGCCCACTGTTTTAAGTTTCTTCTGGCGTTGCCATCCAAAGTGTTGTCAGAATGCCTGTGGGTCTGGGCTTGCTGTAAGTGCTGTACACCTTTGTTGTAACAGGCTGGTCCTCCATTGGGGCAAATCTTTGGACGCCATCAGCCTGGTGGGATTGCGGTTGGTTGTTATACATGAGCATTGTTTCTATTTGGGCTATGGATCGCCTGCGGAATGTTGACAAGAAGGACCATGGCATGCATCCACATCGATGGATCAGGTCAGCCATTGCCCTGTGTTCCTTTAGGAAGTCTGTGGTGGTTATGATCGCTGTTGAGCAAATATCACTGGAGCTGGCCCCTAGTTCACTGGGTCAGCTAAGTCAGAGACGACTCATGACCCTCGATTTGAGTGTTGCCAACACTTTGTTTTACAAGCCCTCCTTTACTTGTTAAGTGTCCCTTTGTAGGGTCGAATTTTGATTTTGTTTTGTTGTGGGGAAGTGATTCTTCAGAAAGATTCTCTATACTCTGCACAGGAATGAATGGCAGGCATGTCGTATCTTGTTAATGTATATGCCTTAGCTTGCGTTTACAGGGGTGTGCGTTGTGCTTTTCTGCGAATACCTCCAAGACTGGGCATCGTAATTACAGCCGTACAAGGGCTAGTCGTGTCGAACTATATTTGCATGCTGCAGGATGCCTGAGCTGGTATTGACGAGCTACTGTTGTGCGCTATTGCTGAGGCTTTCCTTTGTACCATTGCAATCAAGCAGCGGTTTGGCCTGCAGACTCTATCGTCATGTTGCTGTGTTGCTTACCCTGGGTTCTACTTGCACAGCTGCTTCTCAGGCACTACAGGTGGTGACCCCGCATCATCCATTTCAGTGAGTGTGTTTGGAGCGGGGTCTAGAGTTTGTGGTGCCTTTCTGTCGATGTCAGGGTTTGAGCACTATTACCATTGGGGAAGCCTTTAGTCAGGACATGTCCTTGACAGCTTTATTTACAAGGTCTCTCCGGTGGCCGACCTTAGGGCCCCAGATTGCAACCGGAAAAAGGGAGCTCCCATTGCTTGTGGCAGGGAGCTGCTTGTACATGGGGAAGGTGGAAGAGACTTTCACTGCATAACAAAGTTTTGAGTCCACATAGTTGGTAAGGGGTTGGGGGGACTGTTGGACATGGCCATTCTTTGGGAAGTTGTGTATTGTGGAGTTGGTTGGCATGGCAGTCGCCCAGAAGACTTTGCCAATCGTGGGATTGTGCTGCCTCTTATCCTGTTTTGTGGTTGGGTTTAGCCTCCTGCCTTATATAATGCGTGGTATTTCTGAGGAATAAGTAGCCCCTCGTAGGGGTGGTACTAGGTTGAGATGAATGTTAGGACTGAGAAGGCCTTCAGCTGCCATTTGCCTGCAGACACTTCAAGCTGCCCGTCTCTTAAACATACCATGTGTGTGCGAACAGGTCAGCGAATTGGAGCTGGACAAATGCAATATGAAGATGCTTATGAGCATCATGCTGGATCAGGCTGGCAACATTGCCTACATGAACACGTCACTGCTTGTATTGGACTGGGCAGTCATGGTACTAGGCGGGTCACAATGGTCCTTGAAGCTGAGCCATGGCGGTGCACTTTTGCTTTTAATATCCATCTTGGTTGGTGTGAGGAAGCTTGGGGGGTTTGCTGTGGACAGTTTATCTAGAAAGAAGCACTTACTATGATCCACGAGGAGAGCGATTAGTGTGGAGGCGAGTTGAAGTATTTCAAGTGTTGCTCAGCAGTGGGAAGCAGCCATTATTATCCTCAATCGAGGTGGCAGCTCGATTTGTATTAGTTTAATGTCTTGATCCATCATGCTATGCTAAGCTAAGCACAGATGAAATGTGTCAGTGAAACAAATGGCATGTCGATTATCGAGATCCAGGATACAGAGTGTGAGTAATTTTCAAGGTTTTGCAGGGTGTGCAATTGAAAGGGAGTGATATGATGGTTTGAGGATGATTAGTGTTGAAGACGACAAGACAGCACTATCGCCGCTGAGGGGTTACACTCGTTTTCTTTGTGTAGCTTCACTATTTGGACTCATGTTATGGTCCATGCAGTGTTTTGTGAGGTTGGGTATCCTCAAAAGATACCCATGTTGATCGAGTTCGAGGTATGTGCCTTTCATCTCCATAACCATACACGTGCATGCATTTTGCAAGGATTTTGCATGCGCAAACAAACTTTAATGGAAATGTCACTTAACATTCGTTCGATGATGTGACCAGGAAAGAGTACTTATTGCCTTTGAAAGACAATAATTCTGTTGTTTTTTCTCCCTTTGGAGGAACTGCGCCAGGGAGAGAGTAAAGAGCTGTAATAAATTAGTGATTTGCAGTGGTACCAGGCGTTGCACAGCAGGAGGCCGTGGAGGAAGCAGTATTATACTTATTGCGCAGTTGTGCCCAATTTTGTTAAAAGTGATGGTTTGGGATGGGTTTGTATAAACGTTGCTGCATAAGGCTTGTGGTAGTGTCCATGAGGGACAATATATGACAGCTGTATGTAGATCAAGGTGGTGTGCACACATAGTTGAACAAATCCAGGCATTGTTGAGTCAATGATCATGTGGCTTTCAAGAATATATATGTGTGACCCACCATGCCTACTAGTTGTGGCTGTCAGCGATCTGCATGGAGCCAGTGGTTGGGATCCTATCAGGGACATTAGTGTTGTTCGACCAGCATGCAAGAGGTTGCACTTTCGCGAAGATGTGCTTCCACTTGGAACTTCATTGCAAGCTGGTCGACTGGTTTGGCTTCAAGTTGTTGCCTAATCTGTAGCTTGCAGAATAGGCCATCACGTTATTGTATTCATGTATCTAACGTTTGACGCGATGCATGATTTTGATTCAAACGTGCTAGTATCAAAAATGTTGTGGTATGTCGTTTTTTGTGTCACATGAGGTTGGGTACTGTGATATATCAGTGCATGAAACATGGACGATACATCATTCTTGATATAGAGTACATTTTAACACTACACTTGCTGAATATCTTGCGCGACTGCACTGATAGTGGCTTTTGAGTTGTGATACGTGTTTAAGCAAGCTTTAAAGTTGTGCAATCTTTGCAACTCCATAGTAATGTCACTCGTCGAAGGCTGCAAATGAATTCGAATATAGAAAAAGCAGGTGAATTTACCTAATTTTTCTTTATTAGCAATTAGAAAAACTTCAGGTTCTGCCGTCATCCTCCTTTCTCCTTGTGGGAGCGTAGAATATGCTGTTGATCAATAGGAATGCGGAAAACCTTGGCAATTATGTGCGTTCACACGTAGGGATAACTTTTAGCATATTCCGAGTGCTCTTACTATCATGGTAAGGGCTACACTCCATTAGGGAAAAAGTGAAAGCAGTACTGTTATGATTGGCTAGTCAGAACAGGAGGCGTAGCAACCTGAACTGCGTCCTGGAGCAGGATGTTGAACTACAATGTGTTTTTGTTGCCTCCACATCATGGCGCTTATGAGGGCGTTCTATAGATTATCCCGTAGACGTTGGGATGTTACAGATCGGTCTGGAGGTCAGGAGAGGCAATAACATGCAAACAGCTCATCAGATTCTACTCCGCCTGTCACAATGCACCCCAATGAGGTGAGTAATGACTATAATAAGCAGGCGCTGATATCATGACTAGGTAAGCAGGGGCTGAGTCTCAAAACAACCACGACTTGAACTTCAATTGTGACAGCGGTGGCCGGGAAGCATGATAACCCCACTGTGCGTAGCTAAGGACACTGCAATGGACGTACATCTAAGTTCTCATGCGTATGCTAAGTTCTCTGAAGTTCTGTACCATCAGTCCAATAACTGGCATACCCAGCGGGCAGGCGTTAATCAGCCATATTATACACAGGGGTTCAAAGAAGCAAGAAGATTGTATTTCTAAAATTATTAAAAGCCTTGGTTCACTCCCTTGAGCATAAACTGTATAATATAGTGAACCGCAACTTCCTGTCTAATCCTTGGCATGCCCACGAACAAGATTTAATATTTAAAATAAGATATTACCCGAAAATTTAAGGCCAGCAAACATTGCACATGTGCAGGAAGGAAACGCATCCACAACCACACTGTCGCTGATGTGTTTCTAATTATGCATCTCAGCGTAAGTGGCATTGCTACACCAACAATCTTACCTCTGCTCTTACGCTGAATTACACTGCTATAATGCATTTATGTATCAATGACACCGTCATTGCCACATTACCTGATCCGGGCAAGTAGGGACAACATTCACCAGTTTGGGAGTTTCCGACTTGGTAACACCAGTAGCAGAGAGTACACTAGAACGTTCCCCAGCAATTTTGCTGTAAGAGGCACTGCATGAAAATGTGCCTCTCAATTATGTGTACATGAGCATGCTCTGCTACGAGGCCCCTAACGTTGGCACCCAACGCACCTCATCACTTATTCCCTTAGGACATGAGGCTCTGGCTATGGTGAATCCGGATGCACACTAACAAATGTTTCGAAAGAATAAGATTGATATGGAAATAGTTGAACCGGGCCATAACACGATGTCTTTGAAACTATTCACTGGACTATGAACGATCCAAGTCCCTGAATAGCAAACAATTCTGTAGCAGCGTCACCTGTCACACTATCGTTCTGAGATTCTGCTATGCTTTCAATAACATGCTGATGATAAGAAACGCGCAAAGGATTCGTAAGTACGTGAATATACACAGCTACTTTGTATGAAAATCCCTTATACCTCTCATTGCGACTCATATTGGATTTTCCGTCATCAAGTGTCGAAACCAGTCACACTGAGCAGATCTGAGAAGATGATTCTGTCACATCTCTAGAGAAGATGATTCTGTCACACCCAACTTCTTGGGTAAGATTGCCACAGAAAGATGTAGACAATTTCGTTACACCCCTCTTAACCATGAAAAGCAGAGAGTTCAAAGCTCAACAGCGGACGACCCGCCGCAGAAAAGTCGTAGCCGTTGCTGTGCACAGGAACTTTGCGGGTGCTGCAATGAAAAGTGGTGGGGCGTGTCCACGACCAATGCCTGAGCTATGCACACTCAAGCGGGCTGCAGCTGGTTTGTCTTTCAATGTTCGGGGAGTCCAAACACGATAACTCCTGGAAAGGGAATTCCAAGGACGACCTGCAGAGCCAAACCTTTTCAGGACATCCTCCACAATTTCCATGCGTTGCATCGCCTACAAAAAAGTGTACAGGGGTCAAACTCCCCATCCTCAGGATGCAAGCTTTACCCAATGGCCACAATGAATAACCAAAAAGGTGACAAGTGCCGCGTGCACGCCTTCACGTGAAGGTGTAAAACCAAGATGACTGTTTCACAACTGTACAGGTATCGTCATCCTGACATTCACACAATCCATCGTTTGTGCTAGTCAGAGATACACAGCTGTGGATCTGCACACCCACAGCTGCGCCATGCTATCCCATCTATAAACGTGCTGCATAGTGAGTCAATGTCGCCGGATGCATGCCAGTAGCGGACATGCATATGCGTATGCGTAATGCTAACACCACTAATGTGTCCTCCGCAAGTGGCCGCCCGTACACAGGACTCAGTCCTGACAATTCATGTAGCAGTACAAAGATGGCACACTCATGCGCGTGCACGTCAAAGGGGGATTGCACCCCTAGCTGAAGTGTGGCGCACCAAGAGTGCTATGGGCCCTGAAAGCACTTGGTGCGACGGACCCTCCTCTTTCGTATCCCCCTTGTGTGCCGCCTGTGGTCTCGAGCTCCTCAATTCCATTCTCTGTCCCAGCCATCACATGAGCTTTTGTGAGTTTTTTAATAGGACATTTTCCTACTCATTTTACATCGAGTCCACCAAGCTATATTGCTCTCTAATGTACGTTTCCTTATTCCTTTCACAATGCGCTTTAACGCGCGAGTCAAGTAAATTGTATTGCTCTGTATGCTAAATACTAGTACACGCCACAATTTACGTAGACTTGTGTAGAAGGAGCACGTCACTTTCCCGTAAAGATGGTAACCGAGGGAAAAAAGTGTCGATGCTTCAAGACACCGACCCGGCTCACAGACATACCATTTGTGGATTGATCTCTCATCACCAAAATACCACGAACAACTACCAATGCATGCATTGCTACAAGCGTCCTTAATGCGAATCCTCTGAAAGCATGCATGACTCGTAAGCGAGACTTGGCACTCATTTGGGACATGGATGGTGTCCATATGATGAACCGTTCATCCTAGGATGGACTTATATGTAAAGTGACGCCAGTATCATATGTACATGCAAGTGGCATCTGTGCCCATACTCATAAATGATAGTCATATCAATGCATCTCCCCAGGTTGTCTGAAGAAGTGAAACTATCCATACGCTCCTGGCGAGACACCAATATACATGCATACGCCAAAAAATGGAAAGAGACATCCACTTCGATAAACGAGTTCACATACAGAGCACTATCAATGCGGATCAAGCGGTAAGACCAGCTGAGTATAGCAACGGGCCCGTTGCTATACTGCTTATGTGAACTAGTGCAAAGATGCATAACGTATACGTAGCATCATGGGGGGGCATCAAGCATTACGTAAAATATCTTTTTGGAGTATCTAGAAGCTCTTGTGATTGGAACCCTTAAGGTGGCAAGCTTGTCACCTGCATCTAAACCTTCAGCCTGCTCGCCAGATCCGTACCCAGCTCCTGACCCTGCTGTGCTACCTTCGGACGGCTGCTGAAAGGTATTCATAGTTTGCACCCGTTCAGGCTTCTGGTCATTACCTGCACCTTCAATAGGGTTACCCCCAATAAAAAAGAGAAACCCCCACGTTTAAACAGATATGCTTATCCACAAAGGCTCGTGATGGCTAAGCTGCAGGAACGACAAGAGAGGTGAGACGCAGGTCAAATTTTTAAAACCCTTACTACTAATCAAACAGATGTCGAGCATGTTTCCTTGTAAAAAGATATATGAAGTCCCCAAGATATCTGAACTTTTTCTTGTGCCGCAACATTGACCATCTACGCCATCTTCAGTAGAAATCATAAATATCATTTTCACATTCACTGCCCTTGTATTTGGTGACATGCAGCTGCAGCTCCTACACAAGAATGTAAATCACCCAAATTACCCGCAAGCAATTACTACCCGGCTGGGATGGGTCGTGGCATCCTTAATGTTTTGAAACTACCTCAGGTTTGGTAAGATGTTTCAGCGCATTAGAAGCACGCGCTCCCACTTGAGCCCCTGCATGGCACGAAGACCAGGCAAGCTACATCATCAAATGCATACTAGCAACAATGTAAGCAGACGTCCCGAAAGCGCACACAACACAAATTTTAAACACACAACTCCCAGACACACTTTCATGTGCCTTACATACGTGCATGCACAATTTACAAGTGCCACCCTCACAAGCACAGGCACAATGTACATGCATGTGCACATACCACAACCACAAGTCCGCATGCGTACGTATACGCAAGCACTCGAATGCAGAGGGGCGTGCCCCAGACGGGGGATGCAAGTACTTAAATCCACGTCTGCATCTGTACCATCTGGACCAGAATAACGATGATGCTGCGGCACTTGTGGCACAGCTAGTACCATTTGTGTAGGGGACATGTCCTCATGTGACAACTTCACCCTCGGTGCAGGTTGCAAATGCAGGCCATTACTTACGTCGACATACACCTGGGATAATGCATTTCAGGCCACTCGCATGGCCAATGACGTGGTCCGTCTGTGACTAACATAACAATCGGCCTTTGAATATGAGGCAATGCACCTGAACCATGGCCCGTGGATAATTCCGGCAAACCCTGCTCCAATAGCATCTTCCTGAGAAGTTCTCGCGTCTCTTGAACAAGACGAAATGCCGTTTCAGGGTCGTGTGCTTGAGGGTTGTACGGTTCACGATCTTCAATTTGTTGCAAGTTTGTGAAGCCAAACAGCGCTCCAAAAAAAGCGGCCCCCTTACCTGGCCATCAATATAGCGCTTAAGCTTACGCCACGCATGACAACGTCAGCCATATAAACTCGCGTCAACTTGCAAAGATCTAAATACCCGATTTATGCCGCTGCAACACCTCCCCACTTCCCAAAATGCACACGCTCTCGCACGCACTCTCTCACCTCCTTTCCATCGCCTCCCCTCCCTTCCTTCTCCCGCTCCCCACTCCCTTCGTAACCCCCCCCCTCCCTCTCTTGCGGACGCACGCACTTGCGTGGGGGGCCAGAGCAAGACAAGGGGAGGGGACACCAGGGGAGGGGGGAGAGTGGGGGGGATGCGGGGAGAGCTGCGCCAGAAAGAGACTAGAGCTCACCAAACAAGGAAGAGACGAGAGCGCCGAGCAAGAATGAAACAGGACACTCTGAGGACCAGAAAGGAGGTAGGAACAGGACAAAGAAGGCATGAAGCCCTGGGAACCAGAGGATGGGAAAGAGCGAACTAGATAGAAAGGGAGGGGATGTAGCAAGCAGCAAGAGTGATCGAGATCAATTAAACAAAAGTGACGGAGGTGTTTCAAAACTAACAAGGAACCACGCCACAGGGGGCCCCGGGGGGGGGATCCTTGGTCTGGGGAGAGAAACGACCGGGAGATGTGGCGAGGGAAAGGGGGGAGGAGCGTCAAGGGAGAGGGGATAGAGATGCGAAAGAGGGGGACGGAGGGAGAGACGAGGCGAACACGGAGGAAGAAGAGGGGGTAGAGAAGGAAGGAAGGCGCGAACGAACAGGGAGGGGCAAGGGAAAAAGTCACTATAGGCAGAACGGGACGAGGGCAGCAGGAAATACAGGGGAGAGGATGGGACTGGAGGGGGAGGCATAGCGGGGGATGAAGGGAGGGTGGACATGTTTGGGGGTGAGGGGGGAAGGAAAATTGGAGTGACAACGGGGTCAAAAGAGGGGAGGGGGAAAGAGGCGAAGGACAGGGAATGGTGGGAGAGAAGGAGGCACAGAGAGTGTGGGGATGGGAGGGAAAGAGGGGAAAGGGGAGGGGGGCGGGTGGAGAAGTGACACAGAGAGAGACGGGAATGGGGCAGGGAGGAAGGGAGGGAGGCAAGGAAAGCAGGGACGGAGGGGGAAGGAGGAGGGCAGGAAGGGAGGGAGGGAGAAAGAGAGAGAGAGAGAGAGAGAGAGAGAGAGAGAGAAGAGAGAGAGAGAGAGAGAGAGAGAGAGAGAGAGAGAGAGAGAGAAGAGAGAGAGAAGAAGAGAGAAGAGAAGAAGAAGAGAGAGAGAGAAAGAGGACAGAGAATAAAAGAGCGTAGAGAGGACAGAGTGCGAAAAGGGGAAGGGAGGGAGGAAAAAGAGAGGGAAACGGGGGGGAGAAGGGGAGACCGGAGAGAGGGGTGCGGAGGGAGAGAGAGAGAGAGAGGGGGAGAGAGAGAGAGAGAGAGAGAGAGAGAGAGAGAGAGAGAGAGAGAGAGAGAGAGAGAGAGAGAGAGAGAGAGAGAGGGGACAGAGAATAAAAGAGCATAGAGAGGACAGAGTGCGAAAAGGGGAAGGGAGGAGGAAAAGAGAGGGAAACGGGGGGAAGAAGGGGAGACCGGAGAGAGGGTGCGGAGGAGAGAGAGAGAGAGAGAGGGGGGGGGAGAGAGAGAGAGAGAGAGAGAGAGAGAGAGAGAGAGAGAGAGAGAGAGAGAGAGAGAGAGAGAGAGAGAGAGAGAGAACGCACGCGCACACACGCACGCACACGCGCGCGCACACACACACACACACACACACACCCATCCACACACACACACACACACACACACACACACACACACACACACACACACACACACACACACACACGTTTTGTGGGGCAGACGAGTCCTTACTTGGATCGTCAAGCTCAGGTGCAGTTGCAGCGTACAGCATGGGGCGGGCTCCACGCTCCGGGGGTTGGCCCCACAAGCTCTTGGACACGTCTAAGGCTTTAGTACCCGGCTTAGACGAGTCCATTTTCCCAAAAATCCCAGTCTTTGTTATTCCTGTCGCCCAACCAACCGGGAATCAGCCTTCCCATTTCATGGGTTCATGCAATATCAGCCCGTGACCAAAAACACCCCCTCGTGTCTAAGAAGAGCGTAGTTCAATCATGCTAAGACTTTATGTCCAAGTCTAGCATGCCTGTACAAGCTATGCACTGCACACATGCAGTGCATAGCTTGCACAGGCATGCTAGACTTGGACATAAAGCACAGCGACGCGGCATGATCCCCCTGCAGGGGTGAGCTGACGCCTTGTAGGGGTGCCCCGGCCCATGCCCAACCCACATGGACACTCCGCTCGAGTGATGTTTATGCACAACGTAGCCATTGTCACCACGCCACGGAGCACGGATCACGTGCTCCTCCAGCAGCGCCTCAAGAATAGTATAGTACAAACAGCCGCTAATGCACGGCATCCTTCGTGTGCACACATCAATGAGCATGAATCCATATTTGGCCGGATGGCGTCTACAGTCTTGAGCCAGTTTTCAGGGCTGGGCACATATTGCCACCAGGATGGGACTGGTATCATCCTGACACCATAGGCGATGGACATTAGGCTACTACGTCCCGGCCCCAGGCTGATCTCGACCTGTAATGTACCGGCAGGAAGCTGCCGGGTCCTGAAATGAAGGCTCTGGAAAGTGGCACGCGTCTTGGCGTCGAAGGAAGTCCCGGTGCTGACCGGCTTGTAACAGATTCCGCTGAATGCTCTGACCGGCTTGTAACAGATTCCGCTGAATGCTCTAACCTGACTGGTGTCTCTCTCTCTCTCTCTCTCTTCCTTTGCCACCGCATGTAAGGTCACGCTTATGCCCCTGCCGGGGCCCAAGATGGGTTTGATACCATATGGTCCGAGGCCCGTCCATGGTAAAATCCACACGCTCGTCTTAGAGAGTCCCTTGTTTGACACTTCAAAGGTCATTGGAATTTATACATAGCATGGTTAAAATGTACAGCAAGGTTTCAACCGTGATCATAAGGCTACGTAGGTATACCCTCTCTGCAAACCACTGCGCAGTGCGTGGTACACGTATGGTATACATATGGCTGCCAATCGCATAGGTCCATAGGACTGTTAATACTACCGACAAGACTACCCTTTTGCATGGCAAGGCGCCATCAGTTTTTGCAACCAGGATATTGTTTCCCATTCAAGCAAGCCAAACGATAAACGCCGAGATAAACGTGTGTGCACATGCAACGCAGCCACGTCTCTCGCATGCGAGGGTATACCCTCGCCTACGTAGGTATACCCTCGCATGCGAGAGACGTGGCTGCGTTGCATGTGCACACACGTTTATCCCGGCGTTTATCGTTTGGCTTGCTTGAATGGGAAACAATATCCTGGTTGCAAAAACTGATGGCGCCTTGCCATGCAAAAGGGTAGTCTTGTCGGTAGGATTAACAGTGCGATTGGCAGCCATATGTATACGAGCACCGTACAATAGAGAC
>MVGU01001158.1:147500-165000 GCA_002005505.1 Botryococcus braunii | reverse complement strand
GGGCAAACCAAATACATTTTCACAGTAATTGGCAAACCAGAGGTTGTGGAATGACAAATTCAAAAAGGTTGCAACGAGTGCTTAGCCTTGTGCTCTGGTGCACAGTGAGTTCATGGGGTCCCACTTTGGGGGCATATTCCCTAGCATTGAGGACAGTGCATTTATTGGTGTGCCAACTTGGAGAGACTGGGTGCTGGCATTGTGGCTTGCAAATTGTGCGGGTACAACTCAGCAAACTTGTTTCATGGCCATTTAATGGCCGAACCTTCATGATGCAGATGGTGGCGCGAAGCAAAGAAGATATCATGAAGGCAAGGGGAGTCAAGCCCACATTGTCTCCAAACTTAAACACCCTGGCGACTGTGGAAGCTCTTGATGTCAAGCGCCTTCTTTTCATTGGAGTAGGCTGCCAGGTGCTTGACCCCATTACTCTCACATCCTTCCGTTCTTGATATGTTTCCTTGCGCATTGACGAAACTCACGCGCTTTCTCATGCATCCTTTGTTTCCCATCGCAACCAAGCCAAGCTGCTTCCACAAGGTGCCGAGTGTCGAACATTGCCAACATATTCAAAGGCGGAGTCAGAGCTTCTCCAGGCCTCCTTGTCCACCGTGGATCTCATTGTGGGCAAAGCCTGGAAAAATTCAGGGGGTGCCGGTCCCAGCGGGTTCCGGGCCAAACACCATAGAGGGGGAAACCTGCGTGATAGGCGGTAATGCTGATGGTGCAGGTACAGGCTCTGCGTGCAGTTGAGAAGCACCTGAACCTGGAGAAGCTGTATGTGCTGGGAACCAATTGCGTGGACAATGGGCCCCGCGAGGGCCTGGAAAAGTTCTTGAACGCCGCAAGTTCTAGGCCTGATACCGTCCTTCATTATGAGTTCATGCAGGTGCGAGAGCTACATGACGTTTACTGCTCAGACACCGCAAGGAACAGTTTGACCCCGACATGTGACCACCAGCTGCAGTCGGAACTTAGTTTTGCCTGTCACTTGTACTGTGCTTGTTCTTAAGTGGAAGTGTCAGGGCCAAGCCTTGTTATTATGGGAAGATGGTAAACCTGGGTAGGTTGCCCAAACAGGACAGCAGCTTGGCAGGGAATAGTTTAACCTTGCGAACGCACATGGGCGCGCCAACCACCCTCTCCTCCACCCACACACACACACACACACACACACACACACACACACACACACACACACACACACACACACACACACACACACACACACACACACACACGCACGCACGCACACGCGCGCGCACGCACCCACCCACACACACTCACATACGCACACACACTCATAAGCAGCCGTACGCTTGCAAACCAGGGCTCTCAACTGTCGTTGACACATACCCCCATACTCCCTCCTCTTCCCCTGCACCTGTGCACACGCACACAAGCGTGCTTTCCACACTCTTGACCAGCCTCAGGGCAGGATATAGCCTGGCTGCACATGAGCTGACCTTCTCAATCAGTGATTCATCCACCCACCCAAGCTCCCGGTCCCCTAATTCTCTTCTTCTATTCATCCTTTGCATACCCGACCCAATCTCCTGGTCCCCTCATTCTCTTCTTGCATTCATCCTCTGCATACCCGACCCAACCTCCTGGTCCCCTTGGTCACTTGTTCTATTCATCCTCTCCTATTAGCAGACAGTGAAGTATAACAACTCCTTTTCCCCTCATCCCCATGTGATTTCATGGAGCTGTGTTTATTACCTTGCATTTCGTGTGCTTATCGTGGATTTTCGCCTTGTTCTATTCTTCTTGTAGATGGGCCCATTGTAGGGCGTGGGGTGGGCAGGACTACCGAGTGCATATCAAGCACACCGATGGAAGCTTCGAGTACATCCCCTATTTTTGTCTACCAGCAAACGACTTGAACGATGTGATAGCGCCGTCATGCTACTCTTGCTTCGATTACCCCAACGCCTTGGCAGATCTCGTACGTCCTCTATCCTCCACCCCCCCCCCGGGGTCCCTTTCTCTGTTTACTTTCCGATTCTTCTAGTTTTGGGAGGACGGAGCGCACCGGGGGGGAGGGGGAGCAGTTTGCGGTTGTGCCTTTGTGCCAACATGTTGGCCGGCATGCATTTCTGGCTCTGCATGTGGTCCTGAGGATTCATTCTGGAACTCCCCCGAGATCACATTTCAGCCCGGAATCTGCCACGATCGGGACTGTCCCGACTCAAAAGAAAGAAATTTGTGCTGGAAATCCACACAAATTCGACCTCGCTGGAGTTCCCATTCATACTTTCCGGATCCGGTTTTGATCCAATTAGAATTCCCATCTGCGCAGTATCCACAGCCCATTTTGAGTTCAAAGAGATCTGGCTTTCTCATCTGGGGGGGTCAGGGAGTGCTCTTCCAGGGCTTCCTTCCACTTAACCTGTCCACTTTCAGGATCTGAAATCGATGTGACCCCAAGTTCCATTGTCTTTTCGCACCTCTTTCATCCTTACTGTAACGGTGCCCAACGCACTTTTGTGTATCCCGTTTGCTTCCAGAGTGAGTGGATGGAGGGTAAGAGAGGGGCTGGGGGAGCGAGAGGATGGAAAGAAATAAGGAACGCACGAGCAAGTTTAAGGAGCTGATGAATGAATTGCAGTGGTTCGGTGTGTATGAGCCGCGGGGGGGGGGGGGGGGGAGGCATGAGAGTTTGTGCGTGCACAGGGCACATGCGTATGTGTCTGTCTGTGTGTCTGTGTGCTCTTGTGTGTGTGTGTGTGTGTGTGTGTGTGTGTGTGTGTGTGTGTGTGTGGATGTATGTGCGTGTGTGTGTAGAGCATGTCTGTCTGCCTGTGTGTTTGTGTGTGTATGTGTGTGTGTGTGGGGGGGGGGGTGAGTGTGCAAGTGAATTTATTTGCGCAAGCACGGAGGGGGACTCGGTTATCAAACGGATGGTAGTATAGGGACCACCCATTGTATGTTGGTCTTCTAGGCTTTGAGAGGGTTGGTATGCACTGGATGCTGAGGCGGGTTAGTCTGTGACATGGATGTGATGTACTGCAGGTGGTGGGGTACATGGGAGTGCCATACGCGGGGACCGACATGACGTCTCACCCGCAGTACATCACGGTCAGGAACAGCAGGGGCAGGGAACTTCTGGATTCAGTTGCGAACCGACTGGTGATCCAGCCGACGGTCTCGCAGGGCTCCCGCAAGGCTTTTGTGGAGGCCACCGTGCTGCAAGACGACCAGTAAGCCCTCCTCCCACAACCGCTATATGCTTTTGGTGTGGCTAACTCTCAGGCCCACACCCATGGGAAAGGAACAGAGATGGAGGAGGTTTTTTTTTTTTTTTTTTTTTTGGAAGGGGTGGTGGGGGGGGGGCAGGGGTTGTTGGGGTCGCAACCCATGCTCAGCTGAGGTAGAGTGTTATGGGAAGGTACTACGCCACAAAAGCATCGATCAAGAGTTCGACATTCTTGTGTGCCGGTTGTTGCCCCGCTTGAATCTGTGGCCTGCCCTGGGGTGGGCCTGCGGAGATAATTGTGCTTCTGCAGTTGAGAAAGACTTCTTCACTGAGCAGTCATGTCAAACGCCGCGAGCCAAGCCATTAGGGAAACCCCCCCCTTTTTTTTTTGGTGCGTGGGGGGGAGGGGGTTTGAGTTGGGCCTTGTGAGTTTTGGATTGTTTGTGGGGTTTGTGGCAAAGAATGGTCTTGTGATGTTTCGAATGCTTGTGTGGCGTAGGGCAAAAATTGGGCAAGGGCCAAAGCCGGCACCGCGTTGGCTGGGCAATATTTTAGCGACCGTGCTGACCTGGTTGGGCCCCAAGGGCCTGGAGTTTGCACGCTACTCCATAGATTACCACTACGTGCGCAACTGGCTGTACGTCATGCGACACATGGGAGAAGAACGGGCCTCCCAGCATGTGCCCAGCTTTGCTCGCCGTATCGTGGATGAGTATAACTCCAAGGGAGCCATCTCCGACAGGTGGGTGACCGTGCTGTTCTAGATGCCTGCTGCATCGCTATTTGGTTCAAAACCTTCTGACTCCCGTTGTTTCTTTTCTCCCTGATTCTTACAATCTTATCAGTTTTGCAAGTTTGGAAGTCAACTGAACAGTAGTTTAACCCCAGTCGTCCTCATGAGGATGACTGGGGTTACACTACTGTTCAATTGACTTACAGAGTTGCAGATTCGACAAGATTGTCTGGTCTGATGAGTCATTGTCTCTCCTAGTGTGCACCTATCATTCATGGATCCCTGCGTGAAGTCAGATTTATTCCTGCTTGGTTCCCTGGCGTCTGGAACTGCTGAGAAACTCCTAATGACTCCTTCAACGTCGTACACAGATCCTGTTTGGTTCCTGAAAGTTTTCATTGTTGCAAACTTGTTATAGACTTCCCGCAAACCTCGTACATAGTTCATGTTCGGATCCTTACTAATTCGGGAGAAAGTCCGTGGCAACTTTCTACAGACTTCGCAAACGTCGGGTATATATCCCTGGCTGGTCATGGATGTAGTATTTCCTTCCTTCCTTCCTTACTGTTTGGGTTAGAGAAGTCTGTGGGTCCCAGTCTTTGCGCTCTTCTGATCCATTACGTTCGTCTACAGGGCCTTTGCTTATGATCCGTTTCTGTGCTGAAGCTCGTGGTCTCTGTCATCCTGCCCAGATGCTTAGTTCTGCTGCCCTACTGATTCTAAAGCTTCTGGTCGCCGTCTTCCTGTTCGCCCAAGTCGAAGCCTTTGTTTATGGCGCATTTGCTTCAATGTTTCTTATTGCCAGATTGTGGGCCCACAGTCTTCCTACGTCTTCCAAGTGTTCTCCAGTTTGAGGGGAGAATGGTATTTCGTTTTTTATGGAGGGGGGAGACTGTCGTCCTGGTTGTTGTTGCGTGGACCGTGACAATGGGGAGCACCATTGTACATTGATGTTGACTCGCGTCTGAGTCAGAACCTTGTGGCAGGGTGCCCTGTCTACACTTAGGATAAAACCTCTTTTTCTCCGCGTACCAGCGTGTAGAATATGTGGTTCGCTTAGGAGATTCTTCACTTTTTGTTTAGAACCTTTTTTGCGATGTTTGGACAAATGTCTCCAGTCGTTTGCCGCATGAATGCATTTGACATCAGTGCGGTGACAGTTCTGAAGCCCTGCTGTCCACGGCTCTGATATTGCAGCACCGATTGTGAATCTCACCGGGCTGCATACTGCCATTCCTTATCGAGCTCATGTGGACACACTGCAAGTTGCTATCATTGTCGCACTTTGTGTTTCTGGTGGCCACTGTTAGAGGTCATGGTACATATGTAATAATTAGAAGCGACAAAGTGTATTCAACATTGACCCCAGTGACAGAAAAGTTGCTTACTGAATCATGGTGATGAACAGGTTGCAGTTGAAGAGTCTAGACCGACCTGCTGCGAGGGTGAAGAGACAGGCGCCTCCATGAGCCTGGAGCGTACTGGCATTGGCCCCCCGCTCTTCCCAAGAAGTTGCGAGGGTGACTCCAGCAGGCCAGCCCCCACGGGGAAAGCTGCGAACTTTGTGGGGACACAGCTCCCACACAAGTTGTGAGGGCAAAGACACCGGTTGTGCCAATGACTTGCGAGCGTTAAGGACACTGCTCCGCCAGTAAAAGCCGGAACTGTCTTGACACGGTCACTTGTCAAACAGAACATGGCGGCATATGGACCGTTTGTTCTGACGTTTTTTCGGTCAAAAATGCCGTGGTCGCCGTGTAACAGCCATGAGCTGCTTGGCATTTGTAGCATTATTGAAATCTTATCAAGTTCTTTGTAAGTGCCGTGATGGGACTCTGGCAGCTGCAAAAAGTTAGCCATTGGTTGATGGCGCTGTTGAATGTCGCAACTCTTCCATTGTGATTTGCGTGATTCAAGAGTTTGTAATACGGGTATTTTATGCGTCACCTTTCACCAAACGCCGAGGAACATAATTGGTGATTTTGATGCGTTCAGTTCCAGGTACATTCCTGCCGCATTCTTGTGGGGGTCACCCTTGGGAAACTGGACTTGACCTATATGGCCCCGTTGCTGGGGGTGGCGACCTGGCAACCAGCCACGGATTGTTGGTGCGTAAGTCTTAAACGTGCATGGCCGTCGTTTGTCATTGTACGTCTTATGTGGGGTATTCCTTCGTTTCTTTCCTGTCTTATATATGGAAGTTTACCTGTGTAGTGCAGTGGTAGAGACAGGCATTTCCAAGGTTTTGAAATGTCACTTCCTTCCTGCAGTACACAGTACTGAGCGCTGACAAAAGCTGTTTCAAAAATCGGGTGTTATATCACATACTGTCTATGGCTCCCCTGCACACTCCTGGATCCTACCTCTCACGTGGCCTGAAACATGAGTAGCCGGCCAATCTGTATGCCAGTCAGCAATCACACTGTCTGGTGTCTGCTAGTCTGGTACCTAGAGAGCTCTATACGCTGTCGCTGAAACTCTGCGAGCAGGCCGTCCTGGCTCCTTATCACGTACAATTGGCATGAATGGAGCCTCGCCCTCTTTAATGACCCAGTCGCCAAAGTGGTGACTGCCGCAAATTTTGACCCAGAAGGAATCCTGTCGGCCAGCTGGAGCTGAGACCGTTGCTGAGACCGTTACTGAGAAGCCTCCCCTTGCTCCGATAGACTGGAGCACAGCCAGGAGCACTAGGCCCCACTCCCTTGAAGAGTCATCAGATCTGAGTACGTATCAGTCGCATGTGGCTAATATATATGCATGCGCCGGCCTTCATTCACTTGGAATGTTACCGAGTCAGTCAGAGTTGAAGTAATCATCATGCACCTGCATTATGCATGTAAAGGGCAACATGTGCAAGAGAAACTCGCGTACTAGACGCTGCCAAGATGCGCACTTGGCGAGTCACCCATGGTTTGAAGCTTCAAAGCTCAATGTTAGGCGCCGAAACTTGTTTGTTCGTCGCCGCTCAAGCTGTTGGAAGAAAACCCGCCTCCTCACCCAACTCGGCCCGAAATTGCTTTTCTAGCTGCTGATATGCTTCATTCGCTTTGAGGAAAAGCTCCTGCGAGGCAGCACAGAGATTTCACGTCACACACGATGTGCTGCAGTTCCCAAAAGGGTACGCATGGGCTTTTAAACAATGCTGCTATCCCGGGAGCTGCGGCTGTGGCTGCTGCAACGCAGGTGCGAGAGGAAATGTGAGGAGGGATGACCGCAGAAGGGCCCCGGAGGAGGGGAAGACATGTTGGTACTTCGTTTCAAGTACCCGAAGGAATCCCACGATGCCGCTAAAGAATTTAGCCGTACCCTCTAGATCTAGGCGTGCCCTCTTGCCGTAGGCAACCTTGAGACCTTCACTCCCTTACTCTTTGGCCGCCTTGACTCTTTGGCTGCCTTGACAAAAGAGAGTAAGGAGCTAAGTGGTCCTGGTCCTCGGTGGGCTTGTACAGCGGGCCCACCGTCCATCCCCCTTCCCGAAGGAAGGGCAGCATATGTGGGTATATACAACGCCCCGCGTCTTAGGGATACAAAATGACCGGCTCGGTGCCACTGTGGTGGAATGGAATATCATGTGGCGCATGCAGTTGCCTGCGCACTTCCGGTGTCGGGCTGAGTGACGCAAAAGGAACGGTGGGGCTGGACAGTGCGAGGTGCTGGCCCCATAGCATGTGGAGATAGGGTTCATGACAAGCTTCACCTAAACGCGTCATAGAGAGGCTTCTGACAATATCCTAGACATGGCCCCTTTTGAGTTACACGGAACTCCTTCGAAGTAGCCTTTGTAACACCTGTCCAAAGCGTCTCGTGAGAGTCTTGTGAAAGTGTCCGAGGGATGCTTGTGAGGATGCTACCAGAACACACCTCTTCAGAGAGTGGGATAGCCCCGCCTGTCCCTTCCAGCTGCGTAGCCTTCTCCTCTTTGAGGCGTTGTGCCTCTGCTGCGTCCTGCTCCTCTCACAACCCCAATAAATTCCCTGTCGCCCCTCGTCTCAATCATCCTTCTGCTTCTGCAGCTGCCGCTCTTGTAAACGCCCCTTCCCGTATATTCCTTCTCCCTCTGCGCCTCCCCCACCACTTTCCCCTTTCCTCTACGCACGCTCTCTCTACCCCCCTCCCACTCTCCCCCCAAACCCCCTATCTCTCCCTCCCTCCCTCCATCCATCCATCCCCACCCCTCTCTCTCTCTCCCCATCTGCCTCTCCCTCTCCCTCTGTCTCCCCCCCTTCTCTATCTCTCCTTCTCTCCCCCTCCCCGTCCCGCGTGCCCCCCCTCTTCTCCCTCCTCTTCTTCCCCCTCCCACCGTTCTCAGTCGTCCACGCCTCTACATGCCCTCCCCTCCCGCCCCGCCCTCGCCCACATCCCCCTCAGTCAACACACACACACACACACACACACACACACACACACACACACACACACACACACACACACACACACACACACACACATACAGACACACTCACACTCACACTCACTCACACACACACACACACACACATTCACACACACACACACACACACACACACACACACACACACACACACACACACACACACACACACGCACACACACTCGGGCACACACATGAGCATCACACAGCCACAGTCTGCAAACATGCAAGCTCAGGATCAGCCAGCCATGCAGACAAGCCTGGTCGTCCTGGACTCCCCAGCCTGCTCCACAAATTGTGGGTGCGGTTATTCTGTTGGGTAACTTCCCTTGCGCCGAGGTGTTTTGGCTTGAGCCCATTGCTGCTCTGGTGTGATTCTGTAATTGGGAGTTAAGAGCTGCCGCACCTTGAGGGCCTGAGCTCGGGAGGGGCGCTGTGTGGCCAACTGGGCCACGCGCCGCGTCTCGCGATCCAGAAATGCTGCTACTGTCTTGAGCTCTGTAGGTCCCCGCTTCCTCAGACTCCGTGGCAGATCCAGTATATGCAGAACACCTCCCGCATCGCCTGTACCGCCATCACCCTTAAGGCATCTGTTTCTCGTGATTCCGGGACTCACGCGTGCTGCTTGTCATTCTGAATGCTTTTGTAGCAGAACTGCTCGGGTGTGTGTGTGTGTGTGTGTGTGTGTGTGTGTGTGTGTGTGTGTGTGTGTGTGTGTGTGTGGGTGAGTGTGGGTGGGTGGGTGGGTGTGTGTGTGTGTGTGTGTGTGTGCGCGCACGCACGCGCGAGCTTATTGGTGTGCAATGCGCAGAGACAGGAGGGGGAGAGAGAAAGGAAGGAGGGGCAGAGAGGTGGGGGAAAAGAGAGCGAAAGAGAGGGGAAGATAGGCACAGCGGGAGGTAAAGAAAAAGGACGAGAGGGGGGGGGGAGAGAGAGAGAGAGAGAGAGAGAGAGAGAGAGAGAGAGAGAGAGAGAGAGAGAGAGAGAGAGAGAGAGAGAGAGAGAGAGAGAGAGAGAGAGAGAGAGAGAGAGAGAGAGAGAGAGAGAGAGAGAGCACGCGCGCGGAGTGTTGGGGCAAGCTGGCCTTCGACCTGTCGACAGATGCTCCACATCGGACTCAAAGGAGGACCTGGCACACCCCTTTTCGTGTAGGCTGTCTGCTTTGCTGGTTATCCCTTTCATGCCTTTTCTTGCTCCCTCCCTTTTCTCAATTCTTAATGGGGAGGGGGGGTGGTGTAGAGAATGGATCAGAGAGCAAACCTACGGCCAGTAGCTGTTGGAGGGTATGGCGGGAAGGAGGTCCAGGTGGGGCGGATGGTGAAAAGGCCAGGCTGCTGACGGGACGCGCACACGGCTGTGCGACTATGGAAGGTTCCTGGTTGCGGTCCTGGAGGTCCCACACCTCCAACGCCCCATCCTCCCTTCCCAAGTACAGGACCCCTACGTACAGCAACAAGCCAATCTTTTGCAGAGCGTGTTTTGGCGTGCATATCCATCTCCTAGCCACTGCGAGAGTCTCACAAAGTCATCAGCGCTGCAGAGATGCAAGCTTCCTTTACTGCATAAGTGAATGGTCCGGGTGCGGCTTTGACAAGAACATGTTGACCCTCTGTAAGCCTGAAGATCTGTTACAGACGCCCTGCAATGAGCTAGTAAACCACTGTGGATGAAAGTCACAAGCCCCATTTCTGTATGTTGTGTATATATGTGTGTGTGTGTATGTGTGTGTGTGCGCACGTGCGTGGACGCATGCGCAGGTATGAGAGTGTGTCGTCAGGAAAGTCCTTCACTTGATATAGTGAGGGGTTCACTGTATGATCTCATTATTAGTCGTTTGTAGTAATGGGACGCCATTCAGTGCATACTCCGATAAATGCCCAAGCCCCATATCACTCGATCCTTTCAGTCCGGAACGCCCTTGTTCCTCATTGTTCAAAAGTCCGCGGACGTGCTCTTCCTCACTCCAGTAGCGCTCACCTCCCTCAGCCCCCCTCAGCTCGTTCAGGCGCACAGTCCGTGCATTCGATTTTCCTGGTTACTTTGGTCCTTTCTGTCCGGTCACTTTCTTCACTCCCTCAGGACGATCAGCCCCCGGCAGTCCCTCAGTAGCTCCTTCAATCCCCGAAGTCTCTCAGACCGTTCAGTCCCTCAACCCATTCAGGGGGGAGGTAAGGGAAGGGGGACACGCCGCACCTGGGCGGGCTGGGCTCCAGCAGCCAGTAGTGTACAAGCAGGTCGCATAGCGAGACTGCATGAGAGGCGCGCGTTCGCACCCTTCTCGCCAAAGCGCGAAGGTGTAGCCACCAACCGTCAGAATGACGTCCTCAAAAAAGGGCGAGTGCTGTACGACGGTTAAGCTCCCTGCGTGGGCTCGAACTGTTTCCTGCCGCTGCTCATCCTCTATGGAGACCTGCGACCCAAAGCCCTCTCACGAAGCCTGCAGTCCCCTCTAACACAACGTGGCAAGGCATTGTCAGGAGGGCAGGCTAAACGACGTCTCCTGGATCTATACTGGAATTTGCTGTAGATCAGCAAAGCAGTGGCCCAAATCTCATAAATCTACCCGGTTGACAAGAGCATCTTGTTGTTTAAGTTGGTAGTGTGGCGAACATGATATGACGGTGTTGATGATGATGTTGATGATGATGACGACAATACACTTCAACGCGGTCGTCACACACAAGGCCTCACATTGGCAAGCACCGGGCCGCCCAATCAAGCCATAAACTCCAAACCAGGCCTTCGCTTTTCTTGTGGGCCCCTTCCAGTGTTCCAAGTGGACTTCACCCCCGTCAGACCACGTGGCTAGCCCCCCCCCCCCCCCCCGGGTTTCTATCCCTCGCTCTTCTCTTCTCGGGACTCCCTTGAAGGGAAACCCCCCTCACTCAAGCTACTCGTACTGCCACTTCTTCTTCTTCTTCTTCTCCACTTCTGGTCACTCAAGTCCTGCCTCTGCCCAGTCCAGCCTTTGGTCCCTGGTTTATGTAGTATGGCATATGAGACACATGGTTTACAGATTTAATGTACTTGACCCTCGTGCAAGAAAAGGCAGACAAGGGGGGTGTGGAGGACAGGGTTAGCAGCAGCAGAAAGTCGATGAGGTAGACGGCAACCAAGTTATTTTGTTTTTTGACCCTGCCCATGCAAGAGAGGCAGAAACGCCCTGGAAGCGCCAACCTCTCTCTTTGAAGTAGAGGGTTCACAGAAAACGAGGTCGCCGTCTTGAGTCCCGGCCAGGAAGTAGGGCTGGGGGCCAGGTCCCATTCTGAGGGCCAGACAGGAGAGAGGCAGATCGAGGCCCCCGCTGCCCTGCACGTGCATCATGAAAGTGGGCCTCCATTCCAACTCCTCCTCGTCCTTGTCCCTATCCCCAAGCTGCACTTCTCTTCAGTGCTTCCTACAAGTCCTCTGTACATTCCCTTGTACCTCACCACCGCATCTCGTGTTGATTTCTTACCCCCGCCCCAAGCCCTTCAAGATCGAAAGAATGGAGACGGAAGAGGAGGAGATGAAGCGAGACGAGGAAGAGAGGAGTAAAGTGGTATCAGCAGGTTGTAGTAGCAGTCCTAGGAGTAGTTGTACTTACAGTTGTAGTAGTAGCTAGTACTAGAAGTAGGAGGAGGAGGAGGAGGAGGAGGAGGAGGAGGAGGAGGAGGTGGAGGAGGAGGAGGAGGTGGTTGTGGTGGTGGTGGACCGGGAGGAAAAACACTTGCAGGCGGAGGAGGAGGAGGAGGTTGGGACGCCGAGCTTCCCCTCCCACGATCGGATCTGTACCTCCTCTCCTGAACATCTGTATCTGCTGGGGACGCCAGCTACCCCTCTACCTATAACATCTGCACATCCTCCCCTGAATGCCCTTCTTGAGTTGCAACTGTAGCACTGTGCCGTATCACACGTTTTCAAGTCCAGTGTGAGCTGCATCTCAGAGACTGAATACAGCAGATGTGTAGAAATTGAACTCGTCAGATGTGCTACCTTGCCCAACTGGAATTTGCACTGCAGTCCAATCATTCTTCAGTTGTGTCGTGGATAGGCAGAGACATCCCCCCGCTTTTCCCCTCCCTCTCCTCCCCCCCTCGCTTTGTTCACCCGAACCCTTGCCTCCTACCGCCAAACCTGTACAAAGGGAAAGTTGGGCATGCCTTTTGGCCTTCCTGCTCAGATGGATGCTCCAAAAAAGAATACGCCCGTCTCCAGCTGCTGTTGCAAAGAAAGAGCACGTACCAGCTGCTGACTCCTCCTGCGTGTACCCGTAACCACCTTCTAGGTGGCTCGGATGCCAAGTTGCTTACGGACACCCTCATCATCGGGAAATAAAACATGTATTACCCATTCGGAGGGTGGGAGGAGCGCTGACAGAAGGGGAAAAAGGAGGAGGGACAACGTCAGAAAAGGGAGGGGGTGGTAGAAAAGTATTCAGAGGAAGAGCATGCAAATATACCTTCATCAGACGGCCATCTCGCATGAAGTGTAAGCCAGGCAGCCACGACAGAGCTGAGATTGCGGCCCGGTGTGACAGCTCGGGCGGCGAAATCTGGGAGGGGACGGCCATGGGAATTGCAACTTCATTCGCGGAGGCCTCGCCGTCCCCTTCCTTCATGGCCACCTTTGCTGCGGTGAGAGCTTCCTGCCCGAGCAGACGCCCTGCTTACTCATGAACGTAGCTAACAGCAAGTGCGTTTCATGCGTAGTTGGAAACGGGGTAGCGAAGCTTCACCATACGGGAGCCAGCAGCAAGAAGGGGGAACTCACACAAATAGGCTTCACCCTTCACTTTCACCTTTCCAGTAGGAGATCGTGACGAAATGTTGAAGACTATTGCACTACCCTTATGACAACTGCAGAGAGGATATATATCCATACATGTAACTGCATTCGTTCGTGCAGTACGATGTGGGAATAGTAGTACCGTGCGGGGATAGCATCCCCCCATCAAGCCCTAAGTTTTCGAGTTTGCTACAAAACGGTCGTTGGTGTAGCAGTACGCGTAAAGGAATAGCTGTCCCTGTGTAATTGCCAGACGTGTGCGTCATGGCCAGAGTTCCATGTCACAATCAGAAGGAAAGACAGAGGTTTTGCCAGGTTGCGTATGGGGAACCCATGATGGGAGGTGTGCGTGTATGCGTGTGTGCATGTGTGTGTGTGTGTGTGTGTATGTGTGTGTGTGTGTGTGTGTGTGTGTGTGTGTGTGTGTGTGTGTGTGTGTGTGTGTGTGTGTGTGTGTGTATGTGTTTATGGGTATAAGGCTTGGTGCTCACATGGTTGCAACCGCATAGCAGCATCGGTCATCTACAATTGAAAAGCTGAAAACCCAAGATGCATAAGAGTCTTTTGACATAGCTGTAGTCTTGGAGAGACTCGAACTCTGAGGCAAGGCCACACCTCCTGGGCAGTGCAATCCCATAGAAGCACACGCCCATCATGGCAGCCAGCTGCAATGCACATTGGGTTGCTGGGGTTAATCTGGAAAACGTAAACCTCCGAAGGCGACTGCAGCACGTACTCTGGGCGGATCGGGTCCTTCAAATTCCAGACGAGCACATAGTGAGGCACTGGCGTGGCGCTGGCCACCAGCTTGTCTCTGAAGGGGGTGGGGTCGGTGCACGCCACTGCTACGGCTCCCTGTTCCAGACCAATGAAAGCGGCCAGAAATCAGACGCCACGGCCGATGCATGCTTTTGCATCTCTTAATTTTAAAAATGTCCAGCAACCACATGCCATCCCGCTCTGGCACTCCTGCCCGTCCTTGGTACCCCCTCAAAGGCGTTGCTTCCTGCTTGCTCATTTGTTTGTCAGTCATGCCGGCAATGGGGGAAGCTACACCACCTTAAAAATAAATGAGAAAGCGATCAGCAATGTACCCTCTTGCAGGATATAGATCATGACTTATCCACCCTATGGCACATAATGGAAAACATCTGTGACGACAATCTGTCGCACAGAATAGGTAATGACAACTTCAGGTTGTTGCACTCCATGACAAACATGTGTTACTTGAATCCGTCGCATGTATAGATCATGCCTGCTGCACCCTGCTGCACATAATGTAAATCATTTACAATCTCAAACTGTTGCAAAATTCACAGAACAGCAGCTGGTACTTGCACCCCGCTATCGTACCCACGCTAAAGAGTGTCCCTGCGATCTGTCGCAAATAGTAGCAAACCACTCTTAACGCACTTTGTTGTACGTCACTGGCAAGTCACAGGATACTAAGTCAAACAATCCCAGCGCACACGCAGAAAAATAAATTGATGACTGACACTCACGTGCAGCGGGATCAGACGGCTGAGCAGGGATCCTTGGTGCGGAACTGCAATACATGTATTGCATACATGTTTGCACAAACATTGCCACAGGGAAAGGAAAACGAATGCACTGCACAATATTGTGTGTTATTGTATGGGCAGTTCCCACTCCTACCCCATCCATGCAGTCTGTTCCACCCCTGCAAACTTCCCTGTCCATGAAAATTTCTGGCACTGTCACTCTCACGGCCTTCCCCCTTTCTCTTGCCTCCTTCTTCTCCTACTGTCACTCTTTCCCTGGCCTCTCGTGTTTCCCCCCTTTTCCCGCTGGTGTCGTTCTCTCTTGCCCTATCTTCTAGCCCCTCCTCCTCCTCCGACTGTCACTCTCTCTCTGGCCTGTCTTGCTTTCTCCCTTTTCCTGCTGGTATCGATTTCTCTTGCCCTAGCTTCAGAACCCTTCTCAGTCTATAGGCACTCTCCCCTGCCTGCTCTAGTTGCAGCCGTTCTCCAACAGTTGCCCGCATCACCTTGGCCCCTCTATGCACTCTCCCTCCTTCACCTTACCCTCCCAGCCCGACAGTGCGCAGCCAACTTCATCTCCCGGTATGTTGGAAACCTCTCGTTCCCTTAACAACCCCCCTCCCCAAAAAAAACTTCATCGTCTTGCGCTCTTTAAAGTCCCTCCAACCCAGCCCCTCTCGCTCCCCCTCTCCTTGATCCACTCCCTCCCACATTCTGCAGGTGCGTTTGAGGATGTGCCTGGGTGCGTGTTCGCATGAAGGATGTGAAATAACACCCAGCCTGTGTTCACGCGGACATGTGCGGAGGAGGAAGAACGCTCTCTCGCGCATGTAGCTCTATTGGAGGGTGTCACACATTGGTCAAAAAGCAGCAGCTTCGGTAATAGCCCCTCAACAAATCCGTCCTCCTACCCCTGAAACCTGCCAGCCCGCCACCTGCCACCCACCTGCCTGTCTGCCCACCTCCCTCCTCTCTCTCTGTCTCTCTCTCTCTCTCTCTCTCTCTCTCTCTCTCTCTCTCTCTCTCTCTCTCTCTCTCTCTCTCTCTCTCTCTGTGTGTGTGCGTGTGTGTGTGTGTGTGTGTGTGTGTGTGTGTGTGTGAGAGAAAGAGAGAGCGAGAGAGAGAGAGAGAGAGAGAGAGAGAGAGAGAGAGAGAGAGAGATGGACTCACACACACACAGGGGGGGGGAGAGAGAGAGAGAGAGAGAGAGAGAAGAGAGAGAGAGAGAGAGAGAGAGAGAGAGAGAGAGAGAGAGAGAGAGAGAGAGAGAGAGAGATAGATGGACACACACACACACAGAGAGGGGGGGGGGAGAGAGAGAGAGAGAGAGAGAGAGAGAGAGAGAGAGAGAGAGAGAGAGAGAGAGAGAGAGAGAGAGAGAGAGAGAGAGAGAGAGAGAGAGAGAGAGAGAGAGAGAGAGAGAGGAGAGAGAGAGAGAGAGAGAGAGAGAGAGAGCGAGCTTTACCTTTCGATGGGACAGCCACTGAATGTGCGACACGACATGCTGGCGGCTGTAGGTCATGTCAGTGAGAGACTGATACTCTGAGAGGCCGTCATCCTTCTGGCTGCCGGGAAAGGCATCCTCTTCTCCCAGCCCCTCCAAGTCATCCGTGTACATATCCAGCACTTGGTTCTCCATCAACACCTCTTCCACACTGCACCGCCCCCACTGACTTCAGCCAATGTGACTTGAGGGTAAATAATATGTACACATGTTCAGCTCAGGGACCTCCAAGGATGCCTACATGCATGCTTTCGGGACATCCAGCTCTTAGTAGTGGACCAGGGTCATAGACAATTGATCCTCATCCTTGCAGCCACGATGGCTGGTTCTTCCCTCCCTCCGTCCTCCACACTGCACAACAGCCTTTTGGAATCAGTAAGCACATTACAAAATCTATAACAACTTATGACTATGCCTTAGCATGAAATTCAACGCTTGGTTACCTTGAATTGCTCCCCATGCTGGCCACCACGCCCTTAATCAACCACCATGACTCGACTGTAACTAAGTATTCCAGCAATGCCTCTCCATCAACACTTCCCCCAACCTGTCAACTGTTTTCTGAAATGTGAGGTTTGAATTCATTGGTTCGAAAGCCCTTGCGTAAGCAGAGCAGTGAGCAGAGCCTCAGCAGAGCTCAGCAGAGCTTTATTCTCCGGGTATTGCTCCTAACATTCTTCTGATGCTCCTAGGGCAAATCTTCCTTCCACTTCTCAAATTTGTTTGCAGATATGTCACTGTGCATGTGTCGGTTGGAAAACGCCTTAGCCATCTGTATTAAGGCTGCTCCTGACGTAGGTGTTTTGATTGTCCGCGCTTCGCAACTATAAACAGCGGTTTGCAAGACAGTAAATGGCCGTGTGGCAATGCTCATGGGACATTTAAGGACTATCTGTGTGCGCATGTGTGCGTGTGCGTGTGCGTGCATGTGTCGTGTGTGTGTGTGTGTGTGTGTGGTGTGTGTGTGTGTGTGTGTGTGTGTGTGTGTGTCGGGGCTCCGCAATGGCTGAAAGCAGGTGAGGGTCACAACTATAAGGGAAAGATTAATTATCCAAGTTGTGTTTTGGCCGTGAGAGTGAGGATACAAGAGTTTTTGTGGCAGCCAAAATAATAACATCAACATGAGGTACTTCAATATGTCCAGTTGGCAGCCAAGACAAGGTAAATGACATCAGAATCTCAGAAACTTCAAAGGAATCAAAGAGAAGGGACGGAGGGCGCGGTTCTCAATCGGCTTACCCAGACAAGACTCGCTGAAGGAAATCCGCAACAGAAATGAGTAGCTCCTCCTCGGCGCATCGTGATGTGTCCAAGAGGGGGTGGTACTGCGTGTCTGCATCACGTGGGGGCAAGCACGTGGCTTGAACCTCCGCTTCTATCCGTGGGAGGGACGCCTGTTGTCAC
>MVGU01001158.1:100000-145000 GCA_002005505.1 Botryococcus braunii | reverse complement strand
TCTCTCTGTTGAGCTGCTGCTGCTCTTCAATGTACAGCCACACTTGGGCAGCTGCCTCCGACACTGATATCTGGGACCAGCCCCCCATCCTCTCTTGTGGAATGTCGACCATGCTCTCTATTGGAATGTGTCATGCTGCATCCGAGTACGAAAACAGAACTACGCGCAGGGAGGAGGAAGGTGACTGCAGCGCAACGCGCTGGACACGCTTCTCACAATGGCGCATAAGAGTCGAGATGCACGTGAAACAGCTCAGACAGCTTGACTTATTGTGATTGTATACGGCAGCAACGGCCTGGCAAGTAAGTTGAATTGGCGCAATGCGCTTAGTATGCTACTTAATGGGGTGGGACAGGTAAAGGGGCTCCAAACAGGATAGGAATCTCACATGAAATGTGAGAGCATAATGGGGCGGACACGTGGCCCCATTCAGCAAAAGGGACTGACGTTTAAGTCTCAAGCATCAAGCGCCTTGTCATGCACAGGTGATCTTCACAGATGCGTTTGATATGTTATTGTAAATGGCAAAGGGCTGGATGTGTATGCAGCCTATGAAGGCCCGGACTCGAAACAGCCGAGTGGGTTTGGACTCTGCAAATTTGCCCTTATGATCTTCCCTGGGGGGGGGGGGGGTTTCAGGGGCTTGATGCATATGATTTTGGAGACATCAAACTGCTTTTAGTCGGAAAAGAAGGTTTCACATCTGAAACACCAACATGGCAAGATTTTCAAGCTCAGCACCGATTTGTTGCGATGCACAAATGCAGGTAGTGAGGAATCGCCAAGATGGGAAGGGCAGTCATGTTTACAAACGAGAAGAATGACCATGTCGACCAACGTCGCTATTTCTGTTGTAGTTAGCTCTCCAACATGCCAGCATTCTTCTCTCACATGTGTTTCCCCTCTTCAAAAGTGTAACGCAGCTGCTGTGCCCTAAGAAAATTGTTAGTCATCGCTGTCCCTTTGATAGAGGGGTGATGCTGTGGCCCAGCGCTCCGACAAAACTCACTGACAGGCCCTGATGAGTGGGGCAGCAGCCTAGTTTGGACATCACTGGATATGCCCAGGTCTACAGCGGACCCATGTGTACAACTGGTCTGATTAGAGGTACAACTGGTCTGTGGACAAGAGAGGAGTGAACGCATCTCACTTATGCCATGGCTGACAAACAGAAATCCAGTCCCATACCATTGCCCGGTGTGATTCGATGACCTGGTCTCACCTCAAAGTTATTCCCATCACCATAAACGTCATCAGGGTTGCTGCGAAGGAGGAGGGGTTCATAGTCGGCTGTTTGGAGCACAGCCTTCAGAGGGTGAAAGTCCGAGATGGCCCCTCTGAACTGGATGTCCTGCATGATTGCATCACGAGGCACTCGGTGCAGGTGGGATCCTTCATCATCTTGCTCTGACTGCACGCCCAGGATTTTTAAAGTGGTGCCTGCATGATGATTGAGTAGTGTAAGAGCTTCTCTAGGAAACTAATGCATTGAATAATAATCACAAGTTTCTTCGATGTTGTCCTCACTATCAACTACCACCCGCAAGTACTTGGGGTTCAAGGTTATTCTGCATGTGTTTGATGCTTACCCCCGACTTACTACGTTATGTTGAAATGTCATACAAGTGCATGTATATGAAACTTATCCTTTCAAACTTAATATCTTGTATTTGTATTCAGGGTACATCATATCTGCTGTCTGGTTTCTCAGCCACTCTACTTGCAAAGAGAGTGGGCTAGATACGAGGAGAGGGCAGCACCCCTCTTAACCAATATTACCTGTGAGAAAGACCGAATGAGATCCAGGCAATGGAAATTTCTTTCCGTCAACCACCAAGTACGGCAATGGCACATGATTTAGGAGGTCTGATGCCCTCTCTCCTGGTTTACCCGTATTCCCATCTGATCGGTCTAATACAGAAGGCTCGGATGCTAAAAGAGACATTTACTATTAAATCTAAAGCATTACTGTATGTAGGAGCATGAGCATCATAACCGATGCATGGTGTCGATGTGGTAGTGGCAGAGTTCGCGATCTCCCGCTGTTATCGAGTCACCTCGATCCGCGGTCGTTTGCTGCAGACAGCATCGTTGCATTATGCGAAAAAACCATTGACAGAAGCGGTTTTTCATTAAAGTTCGTCATGTATATCACACTAGATCACTTTCTAAATTTGTGCGGTAACGCCTCCTTAATCGCAGTACTGGCGGTACAGTACCATCCCGGTACACCGTTCTTCACGACGCGTCATGTATCCCACGTGGTGGGTGTACGGAGGAGTCCCTGCGAGCAGCCGCCAAACCCCCTGCTTGCACTAGTCTTGCAGCAAATTGCTAGGGGGCTCCGAACATCTTTGGAGGTGAGTAAAGGAGGGGCTTTTATTGTCGTTGTTTCCTTTGTGGCCTGAATGAGCGTACTTGCTTGATGGACGGTTGATCATCTGCGGGGGTCTGACTCTTTTTGTGCGGGGTCGCATGTTTTCATTCCACAGCCATGGTGCTCAAGTACGGGCCCATTTGGAGTGCTACGTCAATCCTCTGCATGTGTCGACGAGTAGCAGGATAGTGCGGAAGAGCACTCGTGCTGACCACTTTGTTTGGATGTGTGCAGGACGACCACATGCCGGTTTTCCGGCCTGAAAATTTATCCTGGACGCGGAATATTGTTCGTACGAGTTGATGGACAGGTATGCGCGGCAGTGTGCTTTTGCTCCTGCTCTAGGAGTAGTGACTGGCCTTTATTAACTCATAACGATGGTCATGGTCATGGTCATTATGATGGGAACGAGTGGGTTTGAAGGGTGGATGATCCTGACATCCCAGTTGTGTTGCAGCAATTCTTGTTTATCAACCGGAAGGCAAAGTCTCTGGCTGCTCAGAGAAAGAAGCCCGCAAAGATTGCATGGACAACCACCTACAGGAAGGCTCATCGCAAGGTGTGCAATTGCGGCTGGAATGCTACACTGCTCAGAGGGGATTGAGGTGATGAGGCCACTGAACGCGAGTTTTTAAATGTTGGGTTACAGGATCAAGAAGCAACGGCGCAACGCAAGAAGCGGAGAACCACGACTCGAGTCCAGGCTCGGGCAATTGTGGGTGTGTCCTTGGAGGTGTGTTTCTCAGCAACAGGCTTTTGTGACTCCCTGCAGTACCTACCCTATCTGTGAGGGCTTTGGGTAGACAGGCAGGCATCATCGAAGGTTTCTCACCTTGGTTTGGAGACCCAGTCTGCTGGCATTTGCTGAAGCCCGAGGAGGTGACGGGCAGGGTCCATTACTCGAAATGGGCCACGTTGCAATTGAGCCGAGATAAATGAACCTGCAGTGCCATCTGGGGCCTTATTTTCATTGCTTTTCCCCACCTTTCAACATCTTTGCTGCGGGGGTAAGGACATAGAAGGAAATCACTGGAAGTTATTGCAGGACCTTTTTGATAGCAGGGAAGGGGGGGAGGGGTGCTATGGTTCGTAGTCTGTGCTTGGGCTGGAATGTTGCCCTTCTGCCTCAAGAAAACCGTTGCTTGGCCTTGGTGCTCACTTCCCTTGTTAGTGGCCTGGTGGGAGCAGGTCCTCTTGACAATGACACTGTCTGTGTGGGGTGGGGCTCCTAGGTTATCAACAAGAAGCGAAATGAGAAGCCTGAGGCTCGCAAGGCCACTCGTGAGGCTGCAATCCGGTGAGTTCTAGTGTCTCTGGCATCATGCTGGTCTGGGCTATCGATTATCTAGTTGTTCAGGGTTTGCACTACCGCTAGCATTGGGCTCTCGCAGTGACATGCACATCAGCTGCTTGCTTGCCGGTGGGATGTCATGTTTGCATACACAACTTGACGAATAGGGTTGGGGAATACCTGGGCGTTGAACATCTATGTTGGGTTCTGTGCTCCAACCATCAGTGGGTTTGGCGGAGTTAAATGTGGCAGAGCAGGGCAGAGCTGCCTAATTTTTGGGTCGGCATCTGTCAAGTTAGTTTTTTTCCAGTTCAATTTTTGTGACAGCCGCCCACACAAGCTTTCTCCTCATTTTCTGCAGTCGTGCTGTTGGCTGTTGTTATCTGAGCGAGATGTTTCCAGTTGCGGATTTGGAACGGAGATGTACGGGATGTATGGTGGGCTCTAATTTTTCATATGTAGTTCTTCTGGCCGGCAGCTGGGCCAGTTTTCAAAAGTAGTTGATAATTCGAAGTTTTAAATATGAAACTTTGTTGTTGTGGCTCGCGGGGCCACTATTTAATGTTTACATCACAATTTTTTATTTCAACTTTGTTCCTGTGGCTCGGGGGAGTAGTGAGGTGAAGGAGCGGATGAAGAAGCAGAGGCAAGAGAAGGCCGCGCTGAAGGCAGCAGAGGCAAAGAAGTCTGGGGGCAAGGCCAAGCCTGCTTACAATACAGCGCCTGTCAAGGCTGCTGGGAAGGGCGGCAAGCGTTGAGCTGGTCTGCGTGACTGAGATGGACCTTTAGCAGGCTGAGGGGCTGCACAGAATGTTTCAGGAAATGTGAAGCATACCTCAGAAACTGTGGACTGCCGTGCAGATATTAGTTGCTCCATGGGCGCGCATTGGGGGTTTGCGAGCTGTTGCGTATTGTAACGACACTGTGCAAAGGCCTGTTGGCCCATTTCCTCACAGAGTTACTGCCTGCTTGAAACCTTGGCTGTTTTTCCCATCGTGCTGTCCTTAACTGCAGGGGGTCCCTTTTGCTGAACTCAGTTGAACCACTGAACTTCAGTTCTAAAAAGATGAGAGGGGCCTGCCTGAAGGCGTCCGCCGGGATCGGGCTGTGTGACGACCTCCTCAGTTCAATAACCCCTGGTTTGCTTTCGATGGGGTGTGGCCTGACGCTGTCATCCTTCGGATGTGGTCTTTTTCTGTAAGGCCAACAGCTTGGGAAGCCTGCATGTTTGCAATTCTTTCTTTTGTTGGCTGGGGAGGGGGCCGAGGAGAGGGGGGATGTCTCGCCCGTTTTCTGATTACCTGCACCTCAACTATTTTAGCTTTCAAGAATTCCGAGAATTGCTTTTGATGTGATCAAGAGTTGACTGGCCACTAGAGCAGCCCCCTCCCAATCAATACTCCCCACGTAGTTCCTCGCGTCACTGTGACAAACCAGTTGGAGCGAAGCGAAGGCGAACTTATGCCACCCCGAGGGTCATATTCCTCCCTCTCCCCGGACTCCCATCTCATGTTCAACAACTTTGTCCATCGTCCTACTGCCCTAACCTGACAGAGGAATGAGTGTCATTGTAGATTTGGAAGGTCAGCAGGTGGGTGCTCCAATTTCTGCGTGGCAAAGCCATGATGATCCCCTGACATTGATCAAACGTGAAATGTGGGCTGATTATTGCTGGCCTCGCTTCCCTGTTGCTGTTGTGGTTCAAATGCTCCGCTACATTACTCGGAACCCAAAGCTGTAAACGTGACACGTAATGTATCTCGTGCACGTTGGTGTTCGGGCAATTGTGCTTGTCTGACCCACATCTTGGCAACCTGGGGAAGGAGACAAGAACCCCATATTTTTTTAGAATTTGGTGTTTTTGAATTTTTAGAATTTGGTGAATTGAACTTTTAGAATTTGGTGAATTTGGAATCCCCCCTCCTTTCTCTCTTTTTCGCCCCCTCCGCGCCCCTCCTCCTTTCCCTACCCTCTCTTGCTCTCCCTCCCCCCTCGCCTCTCTCTCTCCCTTCCTCTACCCCCCCTCCTCCCCTCCCTCCTCCCCCCCCCCCCGCCCCTCTCTCTCTCCCCCCCCCCCTCTCCCTCGGAGGTGAGGTTTTCCTCTGTTGCTCTCTCTTTTCGCTCTGTCTCTTTCTTCTTCTTTTCTTGATCCAAGTTTTTTTGGGGGTGGGGGGGGGGGGGGAGCAGGGTGTCGACGCTAGACAGATTTCTTCTCCAGTCACACACCCCGGGGGGGTGTGTGCCTGGAGAAGAAATCTGTCTAGCGTCCACACCCTGCCCCCCCCCCCCCCCCCCCCCCCCCCCAACCAAAAAAAAACTTGGATCAAGAAAGAAACACAGCAAAGAAAAAGAGAAGGGGGGGGAGGGGGGGCGGCGACCACGGTACGCAGAGACACGGTCTTCATAGCTACTTCCGAGTGTGCAGTGCTCGACTTCTGGCCCAGAAATGCTGGGTCCCCTGCGGGCTTTCCAAATCCAGTACGCACCGTACCCACCATTCCGTTTCCCGCAATTACCGTTTCTATACATGGGAAGAGAGAGCTTCACAATTCTGCTCTACTGACGTATGTTGATCGTTCATGAGCGCAATCGTCCATTGTTTCTGTATCGTCTTCCGCATAAGCTGAGGACCCACAAACGGAAGACCGATTTCTCCTTCCTGAGTTCGAGAATCTGTGCTTTTCTTTTGTGACACATCTGTGTCTCTAATCACATAATCATGTTGTTATCAGATCGAAATGTGGGGTTTGGAATGACTGCGACCAGCCTTCTGCGCGGCATCGGAGCCTCATCGGGGACACATAGAACAACCCTGTGAGTCGCAGAAGTGGTACTAGGTAATGCTGGACGCTTACAGGAGTCTGGGTGTGGGATGTCTGTGGGCTGGTTTCCTCCTGCTTGCCTTCATGGGGCTCCTGCACCAGATGCCCCCTATGGCGGTATGCGACACTCTGCAATACGCCTGTTATATTTCCAATCCCTGTGCAGTTTGCGGTGCCTTGTTCTTTGATCACAGTTCTTGCATGTCGTTTTCCCCGATGAAAATTGTTGAATCACGCCAGCTAAGTACGTGCCAAGTGTCCCTTTCCCATCTTTGGCAAATGCGTTTGTAAAAGTGACTTTAACACAGCCAAATGCTTTACAAGTCTTTTATGGCTCACACCTCTGCCGAAAGTCTAAGGTTAGAGTTCCACTTCCTTCGTTTCATTCCTGAGTCCTTTGGTGTGAACAGCCGCTTCTGTGTGCCTGTATCATGAGAAGTCAGCGTCAATTAATCTTGGTTTGGCATCTGCTCTGCACCTCAGTCCTATATTGACAAGGCATGTTGCAATGTTTTTTTATGTCCTCTGTTCCCAGAAATGTGTGAGCATGTTGGACTTCGCGACCTGTGCCTCAACGGAA
The DNA here is from genome assembly GCA_002005505.1 of Botryococcus braunii. NCBI lineage: Eukaryota > Viridiplantae > Chlorophyta > Trebouxiophyceae > Botryococcus > Botryococcus braunii. The sequence goes on along the minus strand of MVGU01001158.1, from coordinate 137,930 downwards.
GGGTCTTTTATAGTCCTTATTTGTGTTTCCAGCTCGGTTAGCGTAGACAGCAGATGTGAGAAGTGGGGGCGCGCTTTTCTTCTGCGCAGGCAGAAGAATGGTCAGTTCTGAAGAGCTTTCCAACAACGAGCGTCCCGCAGCTAATCTTAGTGCGGGATGTCATTTTAAATTATGCTGCAGAGCGTCCGGTACGGAGAGTGTTTGAGATCTTGCTTATAATTTTTGAGCCTGGATCCTGTCTCTTCACCAAGGTGACAGTGCTGGTTGATGGCTAGTGTTCTGTGGCAACTTCATGATTTGCACTCACAGCAAAATGGCACAAAAGGGATGCTGGCTGGCCCGCCCCCTTTACCTTAAGATGTTTTGGCTTTGGATTTCAGATGCCAGTTCCCATGGTAAGGGAGTCGATGCTAGGAGAGGGGAGTTACCCTTTGTAGTGCTGTGTGCAGGGAATTATCATGGGCTTATACAGCTTGCTGTACATCCTTATGATGACGCTTGGCTGCCCAGGCACCTTGGGCCTTAGTCTCCTTGCTGGAGCACTGTATGGGGTCAGGGGAGGACTGCTCTTGGTGGCATGTGGGTCTCTCATTTCCCCGTTTTTAAAGCCGGAACTAGCTACCCCTCCAACGTTTGGATCCTCAGTAATGGGCAACAATTGAAATGATCAGCAGTTGCAAGTGGGCGGCTGTGAGTATGAAAAGTGTTGCCATGATCCTAACATGCAAGATAGTCCCTGTACACGCTGCTCCTGGCTATGATGGTGGTGGTATCATAATTACCCCTTTGGCCATCCATTGCATTGGTGAGGGTCATTGTTTGCCAGGGATGTCTGTTGGATTATGTCAGCCTGAGTGCATATCGAGAGAGATTCCCGTGGTGCCAGCATTGGCTTCCTCCGAGGAGAAGTCTCCTAAGAGGCATCAGCTGGGACTTTGTCAACTCAAGTACCCTGGATCCATTCTCGTTCTTGTGCTCTAGGATTCGTGTTAGACATTTTTGTAGTTATATATGTCTCAGGTGCTTGTGCTGATGAACATACTTTATACCTGCAGTGTCACTTTCTGAAAAGGGCCTTCTTGTTGGTTGGACAGGTGTGAGCTCCCTGGGAGCGTGTTCTTGCTATGTCATGTCCTCGCTTATTGGCAAAGCTCTTGTGAAGATGGTCTTGGCCGAGCGTCTGGAAAGCTATGCAGCTCAAGTCAGTGCACAGCGAACGAATTTATTGTTTTACATCGTGCTTCTCCGTGTTACCCCAGTTTTGCCAAACACTTTCATCAACGTCGCATCACCTATTGTCGATGTTCCGTTGGGGGTGTTCTTTTTGGGTGGGTGCCTTCTCTGTGCCCTTGCCCACCTTTTGACAGCTGCTGTGGTTTTGTAAAGATTCCTAAGAGCAGGGCAGTTAAAGATTTAGGCAGAGTATCCATGGCGTTGGTTTTGGCTGAGTCCCCAGGAATGTCAAAACGATTGTCAAATGGAAATTTGCAAGCCGGTCTCAAGCCTGCCGTTCCCGTCCCTTGCTGTGCATTTTCATGCTTGGATGTGGTGTTGGCAAAGTTTAAAAATAGTTTTTGGCAGACTCAAGGAATTTGAGGAAGTTTGTGTGGCAAACCAGGTACTCTTCTTGGTTGTCTGCCGAATAATTTCCTCGCAGTGAAGGCAGGGACCAAGCTTGCTGAGATCAAAACTTTCAGAGACATGTTCGACATGCAAGTAGTTGCAATTGGTGCGTCCTCTTTCAAAGCGTGTTTTAGGAACACCCGAACCGCCGCTTTTGTACTCGTTACTGGTCTTCCCTGCCGATTTCCTTGTTTCCCCTTGCTCCCTCGTTTTCCTTTGTGTTTTTGCTCACCTTCTTGTGGAGGTATCCGATTTGGAAGCATTCTGCAGTGCCATTCTATATATGTGGCTGTGAGACTGTACTTCACTGACTTTTCTCTTTACGATGCTCCTACAGTCTCCTACTAGCTGGTTCATCGTTGTTGGAAGTCACATGTCCTACAAGGGGTAAGGTGAACTAAGGCAGGTGCTCATTTTGGTTTGACACAGGATGCATGGTCGTGGGAGTGGCGATTGGCTCCTTATTTCTAAAGCGTCGATACGAGCGGTTGATAAGGAGAGCCGACTAATTCTTTCATGACTCTTACTGCTACTGGGTGTGCGTTTGCCTCTTTCTTCCACATCATCTTGTCATGTCAAGCCAATAGCTTGCATTGTTCCCAATGACCAATGGCAGAGCAGCATGCCGTCAGATGACGTGAGTTGTAGATCAACCGGGTGTTATATGTATAAAACTACTGTCCTTCTCTGTTTCGCTATATTGTGCAGCAACCTGGCTGGCATTTGAAGAACGCTTTCAAAAACTTTAGTGTACCAGTTGTTCTGTCAAAGGGGAGATATGTGGTTATTACTTCTACAGCGGAATCTAATATATTGATCAGGGAACGCTGTCATGTAGTTGGCATATTATCTGTAGTTTGTTACTATTTTATAGCCTCTGGAAGGGTTTGGCACCTGACAATGTTGTCTTTAAACGGACAGACAGGCTTGGCCAGAATTGCTTTCTGCAAATATTGAAGTAGCAGTCTAAAAGGTACATAAGACTATACTTATGGACGTTCGATCCCTAAGGAAAGACTCTTGTATGGGAAGCAAGATCTCGTGGAATCCAAATATAAGAGTAGGGTTTGTGTTGAAATTCAGGAGAGTACATAGATGGAAGTTCACTGGTTGAAAGGCATGTCTAGTCATCAAGACCGGTCATTCGTAATATGTTATTACATTCAAGGAATTTGTAAGCAGTGAAAAAGCACCCCCCCCCCCCTTTCTTTCTTTCTTGGATAACCATCTCCAAGTCAAGTTGGACGGTTATCTATACAATATGCCGGTCAGATAACGCGGCGAGCTCTAGAGCTCTGTAACGCATGTAGATGCAAGCTTAAGCCGGGTTCCATGGGCGCCCCAAGTACGTCTGATTGCACGCACGTGTTTGAACATGATTGTATCTTTTGGGCATATATTTCCAGGGACTAAAAACACCAGGCCATGATGAGATTAGAATATGTCCGGTAATGTTGTTAGAGGGTGGTGACATTAGCGAAGGTGTGTATTGCACGCACTGTGCATTGAGATGAGTCGCTGAAGAATCCTTTGCAGCTAGCGGCAGGAGGCAGGTATTTGATGGAGGATTCTTTTAAAGCTAGGGTCTCTGCTCTAAAGGGTTGTCTGATTAAGCTTGGCGTGAAGTGTTCTTGCATAACCACGGGCAATTATTACATCATCAGGTTTGTACAACAGGAGTGAACTACATAGTGTAGTCAGCGCATGAACTGTTCCCGAAGTTAGGGGAAAACTTGCAGGGGTTTTCTGCACACAACGGATTTTGAAGATTTGCAGCGCTTCTGACATGTGGTCACTGGACTTAACGGCTGTTGAGTGCTTCAATATTTATGTGTAGGTGGACATTCTTGTAAAATATATCATCATATTTGTTGATACTATGTTTGCCAATACTATGTTGCCGAGGTCCTTTCAGCAAAATCTATCTTTGCATTAACGACATTCCATATGCCTTAAGCTTGTTAATCTCTCTGACGGTGGGGATGCGTTTAACGTACAACGGGTGCTTCCTGCACAATCCCAGGGTACAAGTAGCATTTCACAGCGGCAGTGTCAATAAACGTTTTCTCTGTCTCCATGGCGGGGGAGGCAGCATGTAAGCTATTACAACCAGCCAATTCACCTGTGAAGCTGCTTATGAGCATCGTCAGTCGTGACTTATGTTCCACCAGCAGTGGAGACATGTGTTGCAACGCAAGCCTCCATGTTGATGACATGAAAAGCACGACAATTTGAAGCCCTTCTAGCAAGCAGCAGAATGGCATCTACAGCTTGGCATTCCCGCCCACATCAACCCCAATCTTCAATGCAGCTGCTTCCACTGCTGTTTGAAGAACCATTGGCAAGGATTGGTGGGGATCGTGAACGCCTGCAATCTTATCCTGTAACCAAGTCCAAAGGATGCATTCAGTCGACAACTTTCCTGATGACACTCTTTCCCAACGCACAACAGCAAGAACCCCACCTTTCATCTTCATCACAGAGTGGAAAATAAGCCAATGGGCAGAAGGACAGTTTCACAGCATCTGCCGAGTGTGCATGGTAGATGCAGGGGAGGCCATTGGGAAAGTTACCCCAATAAGTATGTCTTGTCGAAGTGACAGTGGTGTTACAGATGTCCAGCCATTACTGACGGCCCATGTATCACTTCCTGGCGTGTCATCCCTGCAACAGCCCTCCCTTTATTCACATTATGCAAGAGAGTTGCTCTCCCAACATGCGGTTTAAACGACCTAGAATGGTGTGGACTACGCCAGGGCCCACAGCAGGAACGAGGAAGGCCCCATCCATCACCATACACATGCTCATTTGATGCTTAGGTCAAAGTGTTGGACCATAACAGAGGTCGGTAATTCAGAAAATGGAACGGATTAGATATGCTTCACTAGTGAAGCAAAATGAGCTTTGGATAAGCTCGCTCCTAGCCACATTGTGGCCTTGCCATTGGTGATACGTGTTTGCGTCCCATCAGTCTATCCCAACCAGCAGGTATATTCACTTTGATGAATCATGAGCAGCACTCTTTCATTCAATAGCACTGTCCCGGCAGGCAGGCCCGTATGGCAGATGATGTGCAACGTTCTGTGGTTTTCACATTCACCCTACTTGCCGTTGGACCAACAAGGACGACACGTAAAACTTTGTGGACACAGCTACATCAGAAGTGTTTGCATTTATTACCAGCGCATATCGCCGCCTGTGTTCCGGAATCGCCGCCGGCCCTGCTCATCTGGGGGGCCTGTCTGCACAAATGTTTCCTTGAAGGCTGGGTAGACACATGCTGCTCCTTGGTGTGCCAGGTAGAATCCATGCGGCACTCCTTTTGGCACATTTATGTTTACAACGGAGCCACTAAGTTCAAGAAGACTATCACGAGATCCTGGTATGAGCCCAAAGAGTGCCTGCGACATATAGAAAGACTCGTACCGTTCCTCTCCCCCTTGTCATGTCTTTGATCAAGTTTCACTGTCATGTCTGACCAGGGCCCCTGGCTTCCGCATACCAGCACGTAGGATATGTGATCGGCAGTTAAGATATGCTTCACTTTCAAGTCTGAAAGAACTGACAAAAAGGCAGAAAGCATGAAGTACTTGGACGCTTTGAAACAAATTAGACGCAATTTAAAGAATTCAATCATTAGATAGAACAGGTAATGACCGTTTACCAAACTGTCCCTCACAGACGTACCCACTTTCAATCTTCTTTCAGCACCCAAAACACACACACACACACACACACACACACACACACACACACACACACACACACACACACACACACACACACACACACACGCAGGCACGCATGCACACGCAGGCACGCACGCGCACGCACACGCACACGCACACGCACGCGCACGCCCACGCGCACGCATGCACGCACGCGCGCGCAAGCAGGCCCGCCCGCACACGCGAGCGCACGCACGCGCGCACACACACACACACACACACACACACACACACACACACACACACACACACACACACACACACAGCTTTTAGAACATTAAATCTGGTGATGAAGAAGAGTGGGTGCATAACGCTAGTTATTCTGTTTGCATCCCCATATTGTTGAAGACAATTTAGGTTTCTTTGAAGCACCTGTGCAATTACAAACACAACTGCTGCTGGCTTTGATTCAGGGGGTTTATTCATTCTCTAAAACCTATTCTACTGAAATCTTATCCATGAATCTACCAGCGGGGTGGCAACCCATTCCTTGCTACACTATGTTGGATAGCATTTTGCAGTGCCTGCATGTGTCACTGACTATCATGTCCCCGCACCTTGACAAAGGCTACAGTGTATCTTGCAGACTCCGCATAGTCCACTACCGACTTGGCCCTGGCATCGTCCAACGACACTGCGATAGCGGGTAATCCCTACAAACCCACATTGCTCTGTGACACCTGCTCAACCTGATCCTGCAAAAATTCGCAGCGAATAAGCCGTTTTATGGCATATACCTTGCAGGCTGCCTCCCGTGCAGCTCCAACAGTTCCAGAATAGATTATATGTAGGCCACAATTGTCCCCTGTCCCAAGCAACAAGGGAGTGACAACCTTCACACAAGAAATTATTCCATCCAATTCAGGTTACAATCGCTACTCCTGTGCTTACCTCGATTTATCCCGGATACGACCAAGTCGATTTTTGAATTCTGCTCAAAGGAATAAAATCTGTCAGAAAGGATCAACTCAGCCATGCAGCCATCTTTCCAACAATCTAGACCTTGGAAAGCAGAGGAGTCGTTAATTGAGGAAATGGCGAACCTTAAAAAGTGGAGCGTTCACAGCCAGCATGCAACTATCTTTCCAACAATCTAGACCTTGGAAAGCAGAGGAGTCGTTAATTGAGGAAATGGCGAACCTTAAATATTGGAGCGTTCACAGCCAGCATGCAACTATCTGCTGGTGTGCCATCCACGGCATAAGCCTCCTCCACACCTTGATCCCGATCAACTTCATTTAATTCAAAGTACACAAATAACCTTATAACGGCTCTTGGGAGGGCTCGGTACCGTCAATGGTGATGGGAGTACACACAAGTTCCTTCCCCAGTGTGATTGCATGGCTTTGTGCACTCCTTTCACCGACAGGACCACAGACAAGAATATCACAGAACTCCTCGACATGCAATTCAGCGACGAGGGCTCTTAATCCAGGAGCATTAACGCCGTCATCGTTAGAGATCAAGACTCGCGGACGTGGAAGCCCGGGTGGGACCAAATCGCCGTCCATGACTTTCAAAGTTAATGAAAACCAATTCTTACGTGTAATTGAGTATCCTCGAGATCTATAGTGGAGCAGGGCGTGACCCCCATGGTCTGACAAACAACGTTTACACGAAAGATCTGTCTGAGTCCCAGGGAACGTTGTGCACATACACTACCTAAATCGGAAGTCCGAAAAAACGTTTGTACTATCCTGATTTGACCACACGCATAGCTACTTACGAAGGTGTTTGGCAGAGGGAGGGTGCATTCTTGGTTCCCAGAACTTCGCATGTGCTGAAATGACCCCCTGGAAGGCCCCATCTGGAACCGAACGGACTGCAAGGAGCCCTCGCCGAGGGCCTCGCAGCGAGGCCCTGCCTACTAGGCAGTACCTAGGGACCGGAATAGTCCCCTTGTAGATCCCCACCCTGTAGACCGACGCGACACGATTTTAATCTACGGTACCACAGGACCTCCTTGGGCTCCTCGGACTCTGACGCTCAGATGCATCTCGACTAACTTTCAAACTGAATGCGCGGTGAGAGATACCAGATGATCGTAATGCACTTCCGTTTCCACCCCATCTTGAAGATCTGGTGAAACCTTTTTCGGCCTGTAAGTTTGCTTTAGGGATGAGATGGTCTTCACCATGACGGACAGCCTTCATGACGGGATCCCAAAGCACCTAGTTGTCGACCTTCCTAACATGAGTAAGTTTGTAAGCCGACTGGCACAGAAGCTTCATCAAGGAGGGCAGGAGAATGATCCAAACGATTCCATCAATCGCGCCACCAATATACTGCTCCTGGTAAACAACCCAAATGTTGCTGGGTACACGCCGAACTGTCAGCACTGGATCCTGACGGGAGACTAACCTCAGAACGCGCAGGCTCAAAATGAAACACCACTGCAGGAAGGACTATATGAGATAATGTGTGGGTAAGAACTAGTACCGTCCTGATTAGTGTGCCGCAAACGCTTTCAAGCCGTCCTTGATCTCGGCGAAAGAAACGCAGGGGGACTCGTAGGACCCACCTGCCCACCTTTGATTACGATGAGCAACAAATGACGCATCAGCAGTTCCAGCAATATCAGGTCGGGATCGAAGTCGAATTCTTTTAAAGGTCGGGTTGCGGGTTTTGCCTGTGCACTCACGACGTTTATCTCATACAGGCACAAAAAGCAGTTGCTGAAGCTATTGCCAAAGGTAGCCCTCCAGCAGCATGGAAAGTACACTTGGCAACTAATGGTGGACTAGCAATCCGCAGACAAGTTAAACAACAAATGTGGGGCCCTGAGCCATTACCTAAGTTTTCTAAAGAAAGTATTGATCAATCAAAAAGCTGTCGCAGGTGCACCCCTGAACGAGGCTTTTATATAATCGTGCGTTCTCTCGATAGTGATTAACTGTCAACTACCATGCACAGGGCGTTAAAGCGGAAGCTCGAGGTGAAGGTCGATGGTTCTAACAAACTCCCACGAGTTGCATGTCGAAGCCAGCAAGAACCATTCCAAACACTGGGCACCTTTTTTAGGGAATGCATTGTAAATGAATCTCTTCCAGCTTGCCTCCCAATTGCACTGCAGGCCTTGGAGGATAAGATTGCATGGCATCCGTTCGCAGAGGTACGTGTGTAAAGCTTTGTTGTTAATGAGATGCCCTTACCAAATGTCTGCCTACCCACTGGCATGAACGCGCAGGAACAAGAAGTGTCCCAATCTTTGAACTCTCTTCTTTTAAGAAAGCAGAAGAAATATGCAGCTTTTGTCATAGGGACTCGCTGGGCGCTGCTTTCGCAGCGAGATAAAAGGTGCTTCATAGCAGAAAGGCAGTCTGCAGGCTTTTGATGCTGTGGGCTCTGCTGTGTCACAGATACACGGGAGTGTGGTTCCTTACAAGCACATATATTTTTGGGCAATGACCAAGCTCTTTGTTACAGGGTGGACCTAGCACGAACCAAGGTGGTCTGTAAGGTGAGCTCAAGAAAACATTGGACCATCGCTCATAGAATCAAGGCAAAGAAGATTGCGCACTCTGCAGCTCTTCGCCAACAGGTGGTACCCACAATTGTGCTGATGCTGCATTATAATTGGGTGAGTGACATAATGAGACTGAAAGGGTCATGGCAGGCTTTTTTCGAGGGAAAGGTTGATGACAGCCGTCCACGATGGCGAATTGTTCAACTGATGAGTCACTGGCACAAAAAAGAGGCAATCAGATTTGAAGAACAAAGGTATAGACGCTTGATCCTTCTGGTGCGTGTGGGGAGCAATTAGAAGCAAGTTGACCACTATGTCTGCAAATACAGGGCTAAAGAAGCCAAGGAAAGGCTTGGATATCTGAAGGCTTGCAACTTTGAAGAATACCTTAAACTTGTCCAAAAGACAAAAAGCACCAGGATCCACGAGATACTAGCAAAGGTATTAAGGCTTTCTTGTGCGCAGACCTATGAGACCCCTGCATTTTAATTTTCCAGTTCAATGCACACAATGAAACAAAGCGAAGATGGGAAACCTTTCGGCTGTTACACCCAATCTCAGCATTTACAATCACTCAAAACGTTTGAAATTTCCGTTGCAGACTGATCACTGTCTCAGAACGCTGACAACAAGGCTACATGGAGGTACACAAAAATCAGCCTTGCAGCTTAACAAAAACCACGGTAGGTATTATAATGGCCTGCAAAATGCTAGTTGATGTTTGTGCCCAGAAAGACTGAGTAAGGCAGAAACCTAAAAATGCTTGGTGAAATATGTAGGTATCGACGGTGCAAAGATCATGGACTTGAAAGAAAGCACAAGTGCGTGGGATTGTTTGGCAGAGAAATTGCAAGCCGACATTTCAAGCCAGCCTCCGCTGTTGACCGGGGGACAGCTTTCTGGGTATCAGATGCAGGTAAGCCCATGCCAACATGACATCTTGAGGAAGTTCAATCTCGCGAGGACAGTCACCCTGCGATACCAAGCAAATCGGAGGAAAAAAAAAACAAACAAAAACACACACACACACACACACACACACACACACACACACACACACACACACACACACACACACACACACACACACACACAAACACACAGAAAACAGGCCATCAAAAAACAAAAAGCAAAAGAACACCAGTGGCGCAGACTCAATGTGGCTGTTGCTTTGTGTGACATTTCAGGGCTTACGATGGATGGTTGGCCTGCATCAACATGGCATGAACGGCATTTTAGCTGATGAAATGGGCCTCGGTAAAACTATCCAGGTTGGTATGCATGCACGTCTGCATGATGTAACCGATATTGGGCCAGAACTGACACATTTCACTTGCAGGTCATAGCACTGCTGGCGCACCTCCATGAAAAGGGCACAGAAAACGCCCCATACCTCATTATTACGCCTGCCACGCTTCTGGACAATTGGGAGAACGAGCTAAGGAAGTGGGCTCCCTCTGTCGTGGTTTTCAGCCACAAAGGGAAAGCTGAGTCGCGGCTGGAACTGTTGGACTCGACGGTCCGTGAGTTGAAGCCTTGCACATAAGACTTGTGACTTATACTTTATTGGACTGAATGTGACGTTTTGGTGGGTACAGTTGCAACAGAAGCGACGGGCATTTTCTGTACTCCTCACCACATATGAGTTGGTGATGGGGAAGTTTGACACACTGCGGTTTTCAAAAATCAAGTGGGAGTACATCATCGTTGATGAAGGCCACAGGCTCAAAAATGTGGACTGCAAGCTTGTTAAAGAGCTCAAAAAGTTTAAATCCCGTCACAGACTCTTACTGACTGGTAATCACCTGGAAAATGTCCCGGTACATATTGTACTCCGAGAGGATCTCGCTATTAAGCAGTGAATGTCTTGTTTTGTGTTTGCAGGTACTCCATTGCAAAATGACATTAAGGAGCTTTGGGCTTTGCTCAACTTCCTTATGCCAAATCTCTTTGATTCAGGGGGTGATTTCAAAGAGTGGTTTGCCCCAGACTTAGAAGGTGCGTGAAAAACAAAGCGTTTATTGATTTAATTAGAGAGCACAAACCCCCCCCCCCCCCCTTTTGCCACTGGGGCGGGTGCATGAGATCTTGCCTTCGATTTGATGAGGCTGTTGGGGTTGCAAAACAGGCACTTCGCTGGATGTGGAAGAAACAATGCTAATTACAACGCGTTTACACCAAGTGCTGCGCCCATTTATGCTGCGGCGACTGAAAGAACATGTAATGAAGGAGCTTCCTGAGAAGGTGAAGGGAATGAGGTCACTGCGTTGCAAGTCAAACGAGACACACATATCATCCACAACAGGCCAATAACTCTGTTGAACATGCTTGGACAGGTTATCCACACAATCAAAGTGCCGCCATCCGCTTACCAGCAAGCCCTGAACAAGATGCTTGAGGTGAACAATGAATCTGCATTGAGAGATGCATTCTAGTCCAATATCCTGTACATTATTCTTTTCTGGTGGGTTGAGGCTTGTTGTTTGTCCAGGTGGAGCTCACCATTGGCCTCAGTAGGTCTGTTGGAACTGTCAAAGGGGTTAACAACATTGTGATGGAGTTAAGAAACGTAAGTTTTTCCCAGCAGCTATATAAACCTGCAAAATTGGTTGGCGTTGGATGGATGCTGTAAGAGATTAATATATTTGTGTTTCTGCTTGCTCTAGTGACACAGAGGTGGGGTCTACAGGTTGCAAATCATCCAATGATCTCTCGCATGCACATCGACGGTTCAGAGCAAGACTTGCCAAAGCACCCACTACCGCCGGAAGTGCGCTTGTGCAGCAAACTGGAAGTTCTTGACAGAATATTGTTGAAGCTGCATGCGGCTAAGCATAAGGTCTGAGTCAGTCTCCTGTCCCGGGAGGGAAGCACACATCCACAGCAAGTTGCAGGAAGAGGCTGCCGTAAAGTATCAGATAATCATCATACAGGCTGTTTTCAGTCAACAGGAGAATGCACAGATTTTCGTGGCTTCACCGATGTGCGTGACTTCCCTTGCAGGTTCTGCTGTTCTGCACTATGACAAGGGCACTGGATGTTATTGAAGATTACCTTGGATGGCGGGGTATGACATACTTCCGACTGGATGGTGACACACCTTCTGCTGACAGAGGACCAATGGTAGCAGAGTTCAACAACCCCGAGTCTAACATTTCTGTATTCCTCTTGTCTTTGAGGGCTGGGGGTGTAGGCTTAAACCTGCAAGGCGCTGACACAGTCATCATGTATGACACGGTGAGTTTATTGCTTTGAATATCAAACTGATGGGTTTGAGTGTTGTGCGGTGTACATGGAGAATGTAAGCTGGTTGTGGTATCGTTGTAATTAAAGAGAGACTGTACATCTCGCAGGACTGGAATCCACAGATAGAGTTACAAGCACATGCCCGAGCACATCGGATTGGGCAGAAGCATAAGGTGTTGGTTCTTCGCCTTCAGACGGCTGGGACAATTGAGGAACGTATTGATCTGAGGGCTGCGTCAAAGCGTAACTTTGCCGATGCCTCGATCACGGGTGGTTTCTTTGATGGACACACATCAGGCATGCCTTGATAGAGACCTGAGTTGGAACCCATACCTCGGTTGACGTAACATTGCATCCAGAGGTTCATTGCTTCAGAAACATCCTTACTATGTTTCACACTACTGTATCTTGCGGGCCCGCATCAAGTGGGATTTTCGGTGTGGCCATCTGCAGCGGATGATCGCAGACGATATTTGTTGGAGTTACTACAAAGTGCTGCTGGCCCCAACACACACGGAGCCTGCGACAACGATTTGAACGAACTTCTTGCACGAAGCAAAGACGAAAAGGTGCTTTTTGACCATCTGCAACGAACATTGCAACTTCGAGAAGTGGCTTCCTACAGTAAGGGAGGCAATAAGACAAAGTATTCTCGGCTTGCAAATGCCGTGGAAATCGCTCCTCTTGTATCAGCAGTACTTCAATCGCAGCAGTCCAAAGGTAAGGCATTCATTCCTCCCATGCATATGAATCGGTCTTTGGGGCACCAGATGATACAACCGTCACTTGGATTTGCTGTTTGACAGGTGCTCCAGAGCTGACAGACCTCGGCAAGGGAAAGCGGGTGCGACACCATTGCACAACACCTGCTTAGTGTTTAGAGTCAAAGAGTTTTGGTTTTTCTCAGCATGACAAAATCCAATATGAAACAATGTCTCTCGTGTGATGGTCTGTGCATAGCATGGCGTTTATTCTTGCTAAGCTTGAACTGCACTAAACATATGTCCCACTGTAAGTGCATGTTATGCTCAAGTTGGTTGCTCCTACAGCGTAAACGTCAGCCCCAGTTTCCTCTTGGTTTATTGCGTTGTCTACTGTTTCGTGCAGGCGAGGGCAATACCAAAACAGTCCTCCAAATCCGATTTGTCAACGTGCAAAGCATTGCCTCACGTGCCGTGCCGTGGGCATGTCAAAAGCACAGAACCAACAGGTAGCGCAAAAGTGCATGCCAGTGTTGCAGCTGTAGCTTACCAAGAAGAACAGCTTCTAATCAGCGGCATCAAGCCGGCTCTGGACGTCAGCAGGACGTCTAGCCCGAAAGGAGCCATTACCAATTGTTTGGAGACAACCCTTCAATCATCAGGTTCTCATCTTAAGCTTAGTCGTGCGGAACATTCTGAAGTTTGCCCCATCGTCAGCTTCTCCATTGATAGCATCTCTGAGCAGCAGGATAGTGGAGAACGACCTACGGGTCTGGAAGGTGAGCCCCAAATGTGTGTCCACTACCTCGTAATTGTTCCAAAGGCAGTGCATAACCTTGCAAGAGCAATGAATTGTCGGTACAAGAGCATGGAGTTCCGACATGCTGTTGTCCTCTTCTAGATAGCAAGGTCCTTCCTGATAGGCCAGTTATAGCACCGACACGAATAAGCTACTCATATTTCACTGGCAGAGTGGGTTTACGCAAAATCTCCTTAAATCCATTGCTCGCTGTGTGCTGTGCATGAACCCCAAAACCTGTTTCAGCTCCACGACCAAATTCTGCTCGATTTGGGGAGCAGGGGATGTACTTCCAGAACATGACTGTTTCAACAGCGCTAAAGAGGGCACATTGCAGAAAGAGTTTGAAGATGTTGCAACAGAAGAACCACCGAAACCAAGTTTGAAATCTGTAGAAGGACCCACATCTGCTACTGAAGCTGAGTGCTTCCCATCTCCATGCACAGTCACACAGGAACCTGACAGCAGCTTCAAACAGGAAAAAGAATTTTCTCATGAATATTACCTTCAGGACCTAGATTTATCTGGGAGTTTTGATGTGCCAGTGCTTCTTGAGCCGCATCAGGGACCATTCGAGACAGGTGACCTAAGCTTGGCCATTGCTTCTGGCCAGTCCTCTGGAGTCCCATTGTTGGTCCCTTGTTCTTAACAATACATCTCAATCGGGGCAACAGGAGATGGCGATAAGACGCAGTGCCACGTTCCCTCAGTTGCGAGCAACAGAAGCGACAAGTCCCCCATGCAGATCGACTGGCAAGCTCGCAAAGTTCTGAATAACGCCATCGAAAAAGTGTTACCTTGCCATCAAGGCAGTGCCTGGGGGCCATCCCCTGACAGCAACAACCCAAGGGCTATTAATCCCTTGGAGCAGGAATCTCTAGCTGCCAATCGCGCTAAAGATTCCCATGATCAGCACACCTCAGAGGAGGAGGCTGATGATCAGAGCTTGCACTTGCGGTACGGTCACAGTTCGCCACTTGCTACTCTCTTTAACGGTGCTGTGCAAATGTTGGGTTTGGGGTACTGACTGCATGTTCTGTATGCAGAAGTAAAGCCATTGCGTCTGCTCCTTGCAAGCTTGAGCTGGCTCAGAATGCATCCCCTTGTTCTGACATTCCTACTATCCAGCCCACTCATCATTCATGTACCGTTGAGCCACATCTGGGTGATTCTGGGGAAGCAACAAATCTTCAAGACAGTGATGTCGCTGACTGGCACTCGCCTCTAAAAACGTGTCAACAAAATTTCGGTGAGTGTCTGCCATCATAAGAAGATTATTTTATCCCCTGACTTCACTTAGTGATGAAATAAGCACATTTCCATAGACAGATGCATATGAACGAAGCTCGACGACTCTGCAAACAGAGCTGGCCAAACCTGATGCAACATATTTGCCACCCACTCTATTTCCCCATATCCCCATATCTCTTTGCAATAGTAGCTGGTCGTGTTTGTATTAACTTCAAGCAAGACTTTGGGCTTGTGGTTTGCTACAAGCAGTTACGTGCATGGAATACACCTTGTTGCATGGAGAGAACAAACAGAAACTTGCATGTAATGCACCTTCTTACATGAAGAGAACATGTGCGCTTGAAGGGCCTCAATCTGGTTCATGCTCTTAACTAGAGGCAAGTAGTTCCGCTTGGACCCAAACCTCAACTTGCAGCATCACCATATGTGAGGCACTGGAGACGCGAAGGATTAGCGTGTCGGTCTGTGCAGGTGACCAAGCTAACAAATGCATCTATGAGAACACAGGCAGCAGGCCTCTTCAGCAGCTGCAACTACGAGACGAGCTGGGAAGGACTCAGCAAATGTGTCTCCCAGAAGAAGACCCGCAGTCGGGGGTACTGATCGCGGACGGGTTGGGGATCCCAGTACCAGAAGACGTGATCCTCTGCAGAAATTTGAAGGGCACTGTCACCCCTGCTTCTACAGAATCCAAGCCAATCACCCAAATTGACTTTCCAGGCATTGTAGCAGAGGCCTCACCGAAGTGGGAGCCCAAACCCCTTTCTGATTCAGAACAAGCAGCCCAATCAAAACTGGATTCCCCATGTGAGCATACTGTAGCCAACAGTAATGTTGCTGAAACACAGCAGGAACTTGAGCCGCCTATCGTTCTTGGTCCTACCTACAGGAAGTCCAGGCTGTGTCCTGGCCACGAAGAAGAGAAGAACACGATCAAGAAGGACGGCGGTACTATGTACGTGCCACTGTCCAAAAAGGATGAGCAGCATTTCCAAATGTCCGTACCCCATGCACACGAGGTGGTAGGAGGCTGCGCAGAGCTCAGTCAGACTGTGGATGCCAGAAACTTGACAGCAAAGGCTAATCCAGTGACTAATCCCAAGGAGAGCAACAGCCCCACCACCGCTGTTCCGGCTTGGCATGTCTGCGTTAAGAATGTAGCATTGACATGGAATTCTTCAGAACCTCTTCCTTGTCAGCCACTGTGCAAAGACTCTCACCCCACATTAGTCGCCAACAATGCCCTTTCCGATGATGCTAGAGTTGATGAGCTCATGAACAATGAGCTCCTGAAAACAAATTGCCTTTTGGACCCCACGAAAGAAACTTCAAGGGAGGTGCAATGCCCGTTCCTGGAAGATGTTGATGGGAAGCAGTCCCAAAGTTGCCAGGCACGCCAGCCTTCATGCCTGCCACTATCTTCAGTGCTGGTGTCACCACAACCCTCCCGCTGTGAAGGAAGTGATGTGAACGCCAACCAAGTTGCAGAACAGACAATACCAGTTGGAGGGGTAGAGGAACCACATCAACGGTTGTCTTTATGTCAGCCAATGCCCAAAACAGCGAAAGTCGGTCCTAACCAGAACAAGTCAGAGACAGCTGACGGCAATTCAGATTCAGAGACATCGCTCCCCTCTCTTTGTCTTGAAGACCTACTCAACAAAATGAATCGGTATGTAGGACCACTTCAGTGTTGATGTCAACCTGCTTCCCATCAACTGCAATTACATTTGTTCTTCAAAGGGTTCATTGACAACAAGCATGTCTGTGGGGATGCCCAGGGACTTTGATGACATAATTTCAGGACAAGATGCAAATGCTGACAACTGGTGGCCTGAAACCAACTGCCAGAATCCCCAGAAGCCTGATGACGTGCCCGAGGATGAAGCATCTTCTTCATACAGAGCAAAGGCAACCCCGCTGCTCAATCTATCATCGATTCTCGACACAGGCCTCACTGATGGGGTGCATACAAAGAACAAGATGATAGTTAAGGGCCTGAATGACCAGCAAGCAGGTACCTACGACCTGTTGCATCAACTGTCACCAGAAGACACTGGCCCTGTTGCACAAATATGCGAACCTAATGACGACCACCCTGTCACCCATGACAATCGCGTTGCTTCAACTCATGGAGCGGATATAGCGTGGCCCCAAGGGACGCTGCGCCCTGTCCCAGTCCAAGTAAGCAACTGCAAATCATTGAGGACCAGAGCTCTGCCACCCCTTCCTGCACGAGTCATAAAAGGAAGGTAATGCCTGCTACGAGTTCATACAAGGAATTGGCTTATGTTGCCCCAATTCAAAAACGACTTGCTTACAGCCAAACTGTGTGGGAGTAAGCCAAAGAAAATGAACTCTTAATAAAGGCTTGATGGCATCCGTCTTGGCATTCCAGGGACGAATGCAATGAAGTCCGCCAAGATCAGAACACCACTGACACAAGCGGACATTCTCCAGTCTCTCTCATGATTCGGCAAACTGTCTGCCTGATGTTTTCCCCAAATTCGTACTCCACAAATCCAAACCAAGGAATGGCTGGAACATGTCCCGAAAATCCTTCAGTGGTCACAGACCACCAACACCATGGAAAGCAAGGTAGGCTCTGTAGCTGTCAAACCCCTTCTCACATGCGACGCTTCCTCTATTCAATTCAAAACGATATTATTGATGTTCATGTAGACTAGGACGGCATCAGGAAAATTGACCTGGCATGCCGTAACTCTGACCTTACCCCTCTCACAAAGCAACTGCCATGCTCCCAAATTCAACATTGGTCACGCGATCTGCAAATATCATCATGCCACACAACGAATCTTACAAATCTGTTGTTTTGAGGTGCAGTTGTACTTCTACCTTCAAATTCGTCTCCTTCACATTATCCACGTTCACCTGGGGCGGAATGTCAGGAGATAGACACGGTTGCTGGATCGGTCCTGCGGGACTCTGATCCTACCCATGAATGGGAGGTACGGTCAGTTAAGAAACAACCAGAACATATACCCTCTACAAATTGGACATCCTACCTATTTGGGGATGCGTCTCTGTGGATGGATCTACGAGCAGCAGAACCCTAACAACTGTTAGAAAGTGCAACATCTGGTACCACCCTGTCGGTGCCATTCAAGGACCAAATTAAAGCAGGTGTCAAGAAGACGACAGGGTTGGTAATACCTCGCTTCAAGTGGTGCATAGACATACAATGCAATGCAATGCAGACATTGAAAAGCCCATACTGGGCTGCTTTTTCAAGCCTGTTGTGGGGCCAGTGCTGGTTTGTCCCCATCGTTGGCTTGCTCTAGTCATTTTTTTCTGGCAAAGATACATAGTGGGCATAGATCGCTTGCAAGCGCTAAATTTGCCATGTCTGCGGGGCTCAATGCCGAGGTTTCTTCGTCATTGCCCCAAAATGGTCCAGTGCCGTCCTCGTAAATGAAGCTGCAGCAATTCCAGGTCCTGGCACAAAATGCCGGAGCCCTACTAGTATGCCTGAAAAAGCAAATTCTGTCACTCAAGAAGCTGCATGCTTGCAAATCCATCAGCAACTTTAAAGTCCCAGAGAAGTCATCAGAGATTATATTTTCCGGACAAGCACCAAAGTACTTGCATGAGACTCCTCTGAACTGTGTTAAGAGCAAGGCTCCACGATGCCCCACTTACCTGCAAGATGCCAAGGCCGTGGGCCTCCAAAATGAAGAATCAGTGTTCGACGGCCAGTACGAACTGCCGCAGCTTGATGTTGGGAACATGAAGCACATTGCGGGTAATAACGTTGCTTCAATGCCTGCTTGCTTTCGGGTAAATGAAACATGTGCTGAACTTGGGACTTAAACCATCTGCCAGGATTTGGAAAGTGAGCTTCGATCGGCAGATGCCTGCAAGCCAGCCAGTACACTGGAACGGGCAATTATGTAGACAGTAAACAATGCAACAGTCATGTTCCAACAAGCAGTGGACCAAGGAATGGTAGTCGTGCACGTGTGTGTGTGTGTGTGTGTGTGTGTGTGTGTGTGTGTGTGTGTGTGTGTGTGTGTGTGTGTGTGTGTGTGCCAGGGGGTGTCTTCCTTTTGGACCCCCGGGGGGGGGGGGGGAGGGGATGTCTGACTATGTGTTTGCGCAGGCAGCGAGATCAATTAATCTGATTGAAGCTGCACACCTTATTGCTCTTAATCTGCTTATTGCTTTTAATCTGGGGGACTTGGAGGAAGTGTGACAAGAATCTCAGAATGGTTTGAACTTTTCACAAGCCAAGTATTTCCCAAGCTTGAATCAATTAATCTAAATCAAGCTGCATACCTTCTTGTTGCCTTTATTCTGGCGGACTGATGAACAGGTGACAAAGGTTCCCATAGTTGCTTTAATCTTTCTGAGGTAATGAACTGCTCCACCTTTGAACCATGGACAAGCTTATTTGGTGGAATATGATCCCCAACAGTTCTGCCATGCTTTCTCCCGCAATGATGGCAGCCATCCCTGAAAGTCCACATTGTTGTCATTTTGAAGAGAAGGAACAGGATCGAAAGAGAGAGGGGAGGTTGGTGGGGAGTATGGAGTGGAAGAGTGAATAAGGGGGGGGGGAAGGTGGGTAAGGCAATATGCCATCACAGAAAAATTGCCGGGTCCAGAGGAGAGCTCCCACATTGAAAGAAACAAGAGAAGCATAGCAGCATGCGCGCTGCCATTCTTCCGTACTCCTCTAGTCACAATGTATGTGTGCCCTAGAAAGCACGAGTTTTAAGAACTGGCATAAACCCCACGTACACAGCACATGGATCAACCCAAGCGACCTTTACGATCAACAGCCATAAAAATAACAATAGTCTGGAGACAGGGTGAACACAGCAAACCCTGCTGAAGCAAGTGACACTCGTTAGGTTTGGGAGAAACGAACCTGATCATGAAACGCCGCAATTTTGCTTTGTGGGTCTCACTAGCATAAACTGAACCTGTTGCGGGGAGGGATTCTACCGCAAAAGATCCGCGTTGAAAAAGATCACTTGGCAGTGTGTTCCTGAAACGTCCGCCTAACATCTGTGACCCCACACCGCTTGGTCTGGAAAATTACACACCTCAACTCCATTTTAAGAACCACAGGGTTAGGGTCAAAGGTAAGCAAGAAATGGCTGCCAGATCCTTTGTTTGTTTTGCCACATGGAATTGCCAGTGCTGTACGTACCTTGAAAAGCAGCAGCCCAACCATTGCATCGAGAACAAGATCCTCAGGCTGCCATAGCTGGGGTGACTGTTGCCTTTGCTTTCCTGCCAGTCGTTGCCCGGCGAACCTATCTCTTTCAAACCTTTGCTGAGTGAATATCGCTGCCTGACCTACTGCTGCGGCAGTCAGTCCGACCCCAGCAAAACCCAAGGCTGGTGCCAAAATGGGTGTGGCACTTGAAATTCGGCAGGACTTAGCCAACACCTGCGTTCACAAACCAAGCACGCCTCAAAATACGAAGTTTCGGCGACCATAATCTCACATATATGTCCCTCTTCGCGACCATAACATCCTGGCTGTCATGTATTTGACGAGTGCAGAAACACGGCTCCTACTTCTGTTCCACGTTGTCGGTGTTGGTGGGACCAACCTGGGTAGCCAGCGATCCTGCCGTGAATACAGTACCAGAGACAACGACATTGGCAAATAATGGGAGTGCTGGACGAAGCAACTTTCCGACCTCTGCGCACTGGTCCCTAGCCACCGCACCACAGAAATGTTGGAACAGCCATATCCTCGGGGCACAAAAACAGGGCAGTTCCCCACGATTATAAAATTTTATTAGGAGGCAGAGATCAATCTCACCCCCATCCTGGCGTTTTGACCATTTTCACGAACTACATTGTCGGAAGCACGGAACGTCTGTTCTGAAGCAGAGGATTCTATTCACTTGCACAGCACGAGAACAATCCATCGTGATCATCAGGTGTAATCTATTCTACACCCATAGCACCAGATGTCCGGCACCTACCTTATACATACCAGGATAATGCAACGAGCTGGTTGGTGCTAAATCAGTGCATGCCACGTGGAGTCCATCGCCCGTGAGACTTGTACGTGAAACTACCTCTGCGGTACAGTATCGGGACTCCCGGTAGAGATTTAGAGCAAATGTGTGCCACAGCTCATTGCCACATCGACTATAAACTCGTTTTATTCTATAAAATGTGTACCATCAGTGTGTCCATGCTGGCGGGCTGTGACATTCAACTGTAAGGGTTGATGTACGCACGTCGAAAGGTTGTACAGCATTGGGAAAAAAGTGGTAGCACAGAAAAGGCAAGTTTTGTTTGTGCATGCTCCTCTGAAACAAATTTAGCTTCGATCGGGACGTCAGTGGTTCGAAAAAACATCGTAGGGTGGGCCTTGGGTACGTCTGTGAGACATGCCTGCAAAACTGTGCGGCGCCTGCCGCGAAAGGAGGGCAGTTCTTAAACGACCGAGGAATGGTGATCAGGTAAATCATGTTCAAATTACTGGAAGGGATTTTATTCAAGCACCCGCACCTGTAGCCCCTCGAGGCTTGATCTCTGTTGTTGGTCGCAACAGCTGTGTCGCGAATGCTTCTTCACGGCGCTTGAGGAGGAAGTTCATGCAGTAATTATTAAGAACAATTTATTCAAGCGTGGCGAACGCATTGCTGTCGCGGCCTCAGGTAATCATGCCCAGGTGCACTGTGTAAGGAGCTGTTGGAACCCCTTGGAACTTGGGTATTGAAAGTATCCATCTACTTACTTGCGCAAGTTATGTGTGATTTGTCTGAGATGTCTGGGATCCACAGGTGGCAAGGATTCTACTGTGCTTGCACACATTCTCACAACCCTAAATGATCGGCACAACTACGGTCTGGATCTTTTTCTTCTGTCAATTGATGAGGGCATCTCGGGCTATCGGGACGATTCCTTAGAAACGGTCAGGTCCTGGGCACTGATCAGTTGCTCTGAGGTTTATATGCCCTGTCATTGTCAAACTCTGTGTTTGACCTTGCCCAGTGCTGCAAGTCCGATTAAGTGGTGGGAGTTTAAAAAAACAAAGGACAGTGCTTGGCATTTATGAAGGAAATTGCCTGACAAGCACATCCTACATGTCATCTGTACCATTCATTCAATTCATTCAAAGCACTGTAATGCAACCCTACATTTGAGGCAAGGCGGGTTGTGGGCCTTACCTGTGTTAGCCAATCGACCAGGTCAAGAGAAATGAGCAGCAATATCGGATACCCCTGAAGATCGTGTCATACAAGGAGCTGTACGGGTGGTCTATGGATGAAATAGTGCGAGAAATCGGGACTAAGAACAATTGCACGTTTTGTGGTGTCTTTCGGCGGCAAGCACTCGACAGGGGGGCTGCCATCATGAAAGCCAACAAAGTTGCTACAGGTACGCCGAGCAAGCTTCCCCAAAGCCCCCTTCCCCAGGGACATTGGTTGGAGGGAAACCCACTTTGCCGCTTGTAGATCAGTTGTTTGTCAGATTGCTAGAGACCCAAACAGTGTTTTCATTTCTGGGAATATTGGCTCATTGTTCGTTTATGGAAGACTGTTCTGTACAATTGAGGGACGAGAGAGGCCACCCTTGAATGGAGTTAGTCTCCTTTGCCGCAGCAGAAATCAATATTGCCTGATAGGAGATGCTGTAAGAAGTCTGCTATGCTATGCTCACAACCCCACCCCCTCCCGGGGGGAAGCTTTCTCCTCTTTGGGAGGAGGCATGTGCAGGAGACAGGACTGTGACCAGCTGTTTACAAGGCCATTAATCCGATTGCATGGAGGTGGCCAACGGAGGGTAAGGTGTACCGCAATTCGGCAGAAGCGGGGTCGGGCCGGACATTGCCCAGCTAGGACAGTGAAAAAGGCACTGGCAAAGAAGGGAAAGGAACATACGCCCAGATTGCAAGACTTGCGCCATTCGAGATTGTGTTTTCACCTATCTGGTGGCGGGTTTCGAGGCTTTATGGAAGCACTGAGACCCAAGGGTTAAACCTGTACAAGCAGCTTGCAATCCACAAGTCTATGTCAGGGAGGTCTGGAGGTGATGGAGAGCAGTGGTAGGCAATGTAGCAACGAGACATTTCAAGCAGCAGGAAAGAGGGCACTTTGGAGTTTCTCCTCTTCTGTGACCCTTGCCTGTTTAGGCAGCTCAAAGACAGCAATCATGTGGAGTTTCCCTTCTTCTGTGACCCTTGCCTGTTTTGGCCGGTCAAAGACGGCAGTCATAATGATGTAGGCTGGGGTTTGAATTTCCTGGAACTCAAGGGGGTCAGCAGGGTTACAGGTCATAACGCAGACGACATTGCTGAGACTGTACTGCTGAACATCTTGCGGGGGGATACTCCGCGACTCAGCCGCTGTGTTTCCATCATCACGGGAGAGGACAGTGCGCTTCCACGTGTGAAGCCTTTCAAGTACACCTATGAGAAGGAGATCGTGATGTATGCCTACTTCAAAAAGCTAGATTACTTTTCTACAGAGTGCACCTATGCCCCGTACGCCGCGCGAGGTGCTGCACGTGACTTCATCAAAGACTTGGAGGTCCGCACTTGCCTGGTCATGCTTGACTTCTGGATTTTGTAAGGTTTTAGTTTGGAAACTACTTGGGACTGCTTGGATGCAAGTCTGTGGGGGAATTATTTGCTGGAGTGTGGCGTTGAAGCTGCTGATTGGCCGTATGTAAAAGTGGAGTAGCAACTTCATTTCATTGGTGGTGGCCATGTGGAAAAGTGTAAGAAGGTGTGGATTTGCAGTTGCATGTGGGCCCCTGTCAAGTATCTCTGCTTGAGCAGAGTCCATTCTGGACAGTACCAAAATTTTAGCAGCCAGCGCCCCTTTTGTCCGCATTTTCCTTTTTCATTGTGAGGGAGATTCTTAGCGCGCGTGCTTTCCTTGCTAGGGAGATTCTTAGCGCGCGTGCTTTCGTTGTGAGGGAGATTCTTAGCGTTCGGGCTGCCCTGCAACATACTCAAAGGAGGACAGATTGTTAATCGGCCTACAATACGCAGCCAAACACATGGCCCATGGCTTGATGCTGCCATCTCTGCAGCGCTAGTTGTTCTAGGCTGGGATTGCATCGTGTGGATTGGATTGCACCGTTTGGAATTGGGGAATTGTGGTGCTGGTAAAGTGTCTGAGACGATGGTGCATCTCTGTGTCTTGACTCATCACTGCTGGGCTATCTTTGTAAGCTGCTGAAGGTCACCATCCCTTGAAAGGCTCAGTCGCTTCAGCCATTTACGTACACTTGAATTCGGCAAACTGTTTTTGTTTGCTTTTTAAGAAATTCAAAAGACATAAGGAAGAAACCAAGGAGGTTTGGAGCTGCTGATGCTGCTAAAAACCAAAAGGGATGGAGCTGTTCGAGCAGTGGAAGGTCAGGAGTTTGTTTGAGCTTGCCAGACGGCTCTCATTGGGAACTCTAGCGAGGTCACATTTCAATCGAAATCTGGCTCGACCGGGACCATCCCAAGCCGAAACGGAAGAAATTTGTTCCAAAAAGCCACATAAATTCGATCTCGCCGCAGTTCCCACTCTCACTCAAAATGTGGACAGACCCCCCATGGGGTGCAAGCTGAGGGCAGTGAAGACATGGAGGGAGTATGAGCAGCTTGAGGAGGCTGCTGCTGCTGCTAACCCTAAACGAGTTAGATATGGTCCTGGCGGAGCCTCCGTCCACTGAAAAGGGAAAGGGGGAAATGATAATGATAATTTTGTAGCCTCCCTAAGAGGTCGGAGGCTAAAAAAGGCGGTTGGTACTTTGTTGCGCAGGTTGTGAAGCCATCAGCAATTCTGAACATAATTGAGGCTGCTGAAACGATGCGCTTCAGGAGTGGAAGCGAGGACAGCATGCCTCAACCAGGCAAGTGCGAGCGGTGTGGCTACATCAGCAGCCAGAAAGTCTGCAAGGCGTGCTTGCTCCTTGACGGGCTCAATCGCGGCCTGCCGGGCCTGGGCGTTGGCCGCACCCGCTTGCCCCCAGGGGCAGGGAATCTGAAGTCCTTGGGCAGAGAGAGCGATGCAGGTGGTGGAAGCATGCAAAACAACCAAGTGAAGTCCCCCAGAACTCATTTACAGCCCATAACGGTGGAGTATGAGACTGCGTGATTTGCTGATGCTTTTTCCTCCTCCCATTCCCGTCCCCCAGGGGGAGGGAAAAGGAAATTTTGCTGTACAGGGCCGGGGCCCTTAGGTGCACTGGCGTGGTACACATGCGGGTTGGCTGTCACGCGTGTGACTATGCTTGTGCACATGTGCATGTTTGAGGTGGGGAACAGAAGACTGTTACTTGGAACATAACCTTGGAAGCAGATGGATTTGTACCCGTATGCCTGCCTCTGCATGCAGACACTTCACATACAGGCCATTTTGACATTTCGAGTCTTTGTGTTTGTCAAGACCACTGAAGGCAGAATCCATACTTTGAAGTAAGACTGTGCAGGCTATACTTAGAATGCCTATGTTCGGAACCTGCGAACCTTCTCTCCATATGTAGCTAGCAGAAGGATTCCACTTGTCATCCGCACACGTGAAGATGGCACGGTGTCATTATCCCTGCGGAATTCACAGATCGTTAGTGAGCAGGGTTCAGTCGCGAATCCCCTCTTATTGCCCCAGTTAATGCCGGAATGGTAAGGTTATGCGAAGTGGGTTTGAATTCATCATCAACGCCGGTGACGTAACCTTTGCAGGCCTCCTTAATGTCGAAATTGGACTGTGTGAAAGTTGCTGAACGCATTCTGGTTTGGCTTGATAGGAATTAGTAAAATGCTCCTCAACGACCATTACTTCAAGTCGGTTCATTGCCAAATGTGTTTGTCTTGCCATTATGCGTACTGAATGGTCATGACTTCCCCTGCATCCCTCTTACTCGGAAGGATCAATTGTAGACACTCAATTGGACTTCTTCAGTTCTATTGGTGACTAACTTCCTCTGGAACATCAGCATTGTCCACGTCAGCCACTCACGCTGTGCAACGACCAGCCTACTCAATACAGGACTAGAACGAGTGGTGTTGCCTCTTCCAACCTCCCTTGTATGCAAGATCTTGCATGTTCTTGCGTGTTAGTCCTCTCAGCAAGGTGGCCAGCTAGCTGCGTTATTCTCTCTTGGAGCAGCCCTATTCACTAGGAGGAAGAAGTCCCCAAGGACGTCAGGCGTGCAGAAAACTAGATGCTGGCGCCCTAGCAAAGAATTTCTTTGCTTAACTCCCATAAATGGGCTCCAAAATCACTCAATTCCCCCAGTCTCCCCTTCCCCTCCCCTTGTGTGTGTGCGCGGGTGTGTGTGTGTGTGTGTGTGTGTGTGTGTGTGTGTGTGTGTGTGTGTGTGTGTGTGTGTGTGTGTGTGTGTGTGTGTGTGTGCGTGCGTGCGTGCGTGCGTGCGTGTATGTGTGTGTGTGTGTGGGGGGGGGGGGTGTGGGTGTGTGTTCTGGGAGTGGGGGAACCAGGCATGTATGGTACATGCACCATACATGTTTGTGGGGGGAACTTCTCCTCTGTCGCAACAAGAGCTAGGGAGCACAGCAAATGCACCTTGTAATTACTCTCGCAGATTGCAGAAATTTCTCAGAGAGGGTCGTTGGTGATTCTCACTTAGGATAGACCGCTGCAGAGAGGCACTTCTCACAAAACAATCTTGTCTGGTTGCAGATACCATTGAGATGAAAAGTGAAGCATATCCTAACGGCTAACCATGTATACGTATCCTACATGCTGCTACGTGGAATCCAGGGGCTATGGACACACATGTTGATAACGGAACATGTGGAGGTCGTGGCATTCCAAACGTGCCTATACGTTACATCGAACGAAGTTACTTGTATGAATAGAATGTGACCTCGCCAAGTACTTCCCTTGATCTACAAGTGGAATGCCAGTGAATCTGCAGGGTCCCACCCTTGAACAGGCCATATAGGAAGTTAGGGGTAGCAAGTGGATGATGGACGGAAAAACGAAAGAGTTTCTACTCCTTACATAACATGCTGACTGTCTTTGCTATTGTGTGCGCATGTGCTTGTCACGTCCAAATGCACGCACATGGCAGACATGTGTGCACTCGTACGCTCGTGGCCCTCTAGCATAGGAACCGCAGATTCCTGCCGTGGCAGTTTTGTGAAGCAGTACATACAACAGTTTCCTCTTGAGTGATGGCCACTATTTCACTACTCCGACATCTCGTAATCGGACTCATCAGAGCCGTCTGCCTCGCCATCATCCCCCTCTTCCTCATCGCTGGCCTCCGACTGGCTGAAATCCTGCAGCTTGGCTCTCGCCTTTTGTGCAGAAGCACGTGATGTCCGCACCTTACCTCCCTGCAGTGAACGTGCCCCTGCCATCATTGGTCTGTGTGGAAAAACCTTTGCACTGGAGGGAATGACACTGCAAGAGGCATCCGTAGGAAACATTGGGCGAACCAGCGGAGACTGGATTTTGATATACGCAGCAGGTATCAGGTGCGTATGCAAGGAACGGGGCGTGGAAGGGAGGGCCAGGAAGGGAACACAGAACAAAAGTGGACGTAAGGGAGTGACTGGATGGCGCTGCACTAACATACACACACCCCCACAACCGGCCCCCCTCCATCCACCCCCCCCCCCACACACACACACACACACACACACACACACACACACACACACACACACGTACGATCCCCCCCCAACACACACACACACACACGTACATACACACGAGCGCGCACGAACTCACCACACATGCACACACACGCACACACGCACGCACACACACACACACACACACACACACACACACACACACACACACACACACACACACATCGATGCACGAGCAGACACCCTCACAAGCGTGTATTGGCTTGTATCAGGGTGTGTGCTTACAATCTCTCCGTGCAACTGAACTACGCAAGCACGCATAGGGTCAGCACGCACAAGTTGGAACATTCCCCCGTTCCCAGCTCTGCCTACCTGGTTTTCCTGCGTGAGGGGCTGAATCTCCAGCAGCAGCACCTCATCACTTTCTACAGATGTCTCCTTCTTCGCAGCCTTCTTTCGTGCTGGTGCTGCTGGTTTACTGGAGGATGCTGCCTTCTCCTGCAGAAAACATTCGTGCTTTGTCAGCTATGTCAAAATGCCGACGCGCCAAAGTAAGTTTCAGCCATTTTTGCGTTACGGACGGCTGTTGGACCAGCCATAAGCCTGCCTAGTGCAGAACTCGTCTGAGGGTCTGCAACCTAGGATGCACCCGCCCATGCCCATCCATGTCAGTGTGTTTGCCGCAGAAACCCGGGGGGGGGGGGGGGCAACGTCTGTGACCCCAAAAGTGACCACGCCCGTGCGCGCGCGCGCGCGCGCGCGCGCGCGCGTGTGTGTGTGTGTGTGTGTGTGTGTGTGTGTGTGTGTGTGTATGTGTGCGTGCGTGCGCGCGCGCGCGTCCACCCCCCCCCCCCCCACATACACACATACTGACACATTCACACACATACGCTCTCACCCACTCACACACATACATAGCCACGGCCGCACCAAAAAGGCAGGGAGTTCAATATCAGTAGGCTGTTATGATGAGGTGGTGATAAGGCGGTGCAGAGAGGGCGGCGCACCTTCCCTGCTTTGCGCTTCTTCAAGGGAGGCCCATCTGACATGTCGCTCACAACCTCAACATCATCATCATCATCATCATCATCATCATCATCATCAGCACTTCCTTTGCCTGCCAAAACGCCCTTCTTGCCGCCAGCCTTCGTTGCTGGAGCTGCAATGCAAAAAGAGCTGCATGCTTACAACAAAGGACCCACAGCCTGGAGGAGAGGGCGTCCCATGAACGGCTCGAAAGAAATCAGACAAATGAGATCACTCTTTATTCTAAATAAGGCGTATGGATGCATTTAGGCATTGGGTGCGGGCATCAAGCTGTGACTTGCATCGGAGCACATTCCCTCCACCTGAACTGAGTTCCAAAAACAGTTCTGAATTAAGGGAAGTCGCCCCCTCCCCTGTT
Source organism: Botryococcus braunii (assembly GCA_002005505.1). Taxonomy (NCBI): domain Eukaryota; kingdom Viridiplantae; phylum Chlorophyta; class Trebouxiophyceae; genus Botryococcus; species Botryococcus braunii. The sequence goes on along the minus strand of MVGU01001158.1, from coordinate 109,152 downwards.
GTTCATGGCCCTGCTTGCTATCTCCCCTGGCTCCCCATTTCTAAACCCTCATCACCACTTCCTCTATTCCACCCCTTCTGTCTCCTTTCTCTCGCTTCTCTTTGCCCCCCCCCCCTCCACCCGCCCTCCCCGTTCTCCCTCTCCCCCCCCAACAAACCCTACCGTAACCCCAACCTCACTTCCTCCTCCCTTCATCCGTCTGGGCCCCCACCCACATTCACAAACCCAAGTACCCATGCTGTGGACGATATACATTGCGCAGGGGACTAGAAACCATACACCTGCAGCATGTACTCACCAGCAAGAGTTGGCTTTGTTGCTGGCTTTTTAGCTTTGGAGGCGCTGTTCTTGGGCTGCGTGGGTTTGAGAAAGCCTGCGAGAGTGCTCTGCTTGCCTCCTGCGCAGCCCCCGCACAAGTCTCAGTCAGCTCCCTGAAATGTCACACAGAACGGCAAGACAAAGAGAGAAGAAATGGGGGGGGAGAGAGTTAGAGAAAGAGAGAGAGAGCGTTAGAGAGAGAGAGGGGGGGGGGGCAGAGAGACGGTGAGTCAGGAAGATGGCAAAGCTCGTCCTCGCTGAGAGATGTGAGCCGGAGGGCTCATGAAAGGACTACTGGAGGAGATCGGGACTCTAAAGTCTCCCGCACACATAAAACGCAATATGACATTGATGCTCCAGGGGGTAGGGAGTACACATACGTCAAATTTCCTCCAAGTAGAACGCAGGATGAATTCCTGGAGGTGGTTCCCGACCTCCGCATGGCCCAGAGGGAGTCGATGGCAGGCCCAAAGTCTCCCTTCACGCTTCCCCAAGCTGCTATCAACCAGATCAGTGGACATATCGGGTGCTCGGCTACTTGGCTAATAGAAAACGCATTGACAGTGGAAAATACAAATGAAAATTTGTATTTTCCTGACCCTCTGTGTGAGACCTCTCTCATCCTTGACCCCCCCGCACTCACAAAAGACAACATCTTGCTAAACACCTCCTAGAAACCCAGCCACATGTGGCTGGGTTTCTAGCCACGTAAGGGGCCCCAAGGGGGGAAGGGCCATACCCGCTGACTTCTTGCCAGCTGCCTTGCCCTTGGCTGGAGGCTGGCTGCCGGCCTGAGAAGGCTGCTGCGTTAACAAGCCCAACTCCTGAGAAGGTACTACTTCGCTGCAGACCCCTCACACAGTGGTTGGACAACATGAGGGGCTGCTCTCAGCTCCTTGCAAGTGCTTGAAACACACAAGCAAGCCATCGTGAAGCCCACCACATGAGCTGTTGTCACATCTTCATAATTTTTCAAAAGAGCATTCGCAACGGGCATTGTTGGCCCCTCACAAGTGTTCGACCTACATGATGGCCTGCAACTTTGGATGGATCTGTCCAAGGCAGCTGTATGTATTTTTGGAAGCTGAGCCCTGGTACAGGTGAGGTTGCTAAGTGACGGGGTGTGGATGGGTCTGTAAGCTAGGGCACTTGCCGGGATGGGGGGGGGGGGTGGGAATGGTAATGTGTGCGAATGCGTGCGCAACTGAGCGAGTGATGGAGTGAGGGGGAGGGGGGGGGAGGGTGAGGGAGAGAGGGGGGATGGGGGAGGGAGGGAGAGAGAGGGAGAGAGGGGGGAGGGCAGGGGAGGATGTGTGTGTGTGTGTGTGTGTGTGTGTGTGTGTGTGTGTGTGTGTGTGTGTGTGTGTGTGTGTGTGTGTGTGTGTGTGCGGGAGTGCGTGCGTGCGTGTGTTTGAATGACGGTGTATTGGGGAGAAAGTAGGAGTCTCTGTTGTCATGGACACACACACTGACGTGGCCAGAGGCATACGTGGGGAGGAGGAAAGGTCACTGCAGACACTGTGGACAATGTAGAAGAAAGCCAGACACTGACAACCCATAGGAGGGGGAAAAAAAAGGAAAACACACGAACACGCACACGCACACGCACACACGCACGCGCACACGCACACACACACACACACACACACACACACACACACACACACACACACACACACACACACACAGAGGGGGAGCCAGTCCCTGCTCACCACGAGCCAGAGATGAGGAGGGTAGGCGCGTTTGTCTGCGCCTTTTGCACTGTCTTCTTCTTCTTCACCCCAACCTTTTTCCCGGCAGCGGGGGCACCTTCCTCCGAGCCGCCGCCCTCCTGTTCCTCATCCTCTTCATCCTCAACGTCCTCGTCCTCATCAATGCCATCCGAATCATCCAGCTCAACATATCGGGGCTTCTTTGTGGCTCGCCTCTCCCTGCGCTGCGATGCTGCTGCCGCCATGAGGTTGCCATTGTCTCTGCCATTAAGCTCTCCATGGGGCTCTGTATCATTCAAGCTGCTGTCACCCGAGGCGCCTTCGGAATCCGAGTCAGCATATCGGGGCCGTTTGGCTGCTTTTCTCTGCTGGCTTGGGCGAGCTGCAGGAGGTTTTGGGAGTTGCGTGCCTTCTCTCTCTTCGCTGGCCTCCCGGCTGCGATCCCACTCCTCCTCCTCCACATCTGATGCCCCAAAAGTGATGTCGGTGAGCCAGACAGGAAAGCTTGTGAGCTTGCACCCTGCTCTCCCATCCCACGTCCCGGCATTCCTCTCCCCTCTCCCCCGCGCCCCCACACACACACTCTCCCTCTCCCCCTCCCTTCTGTGTGTGTGTGTGTGTGTGTGTGTGTGTGTGTGTGTATGTGTGTGTGTGTGTGTGTGTGTGTGTGTGTGTGTGTGTGTGTGTGTGTGTGTGTGTGTGTGTGTGTGTGTGTCCTTGCCGCTGTTGCCCCCGAGGTCCTCTCTCCCTGATGGGGAGTCCCTGCTCTTCCTTCTTGACCTCTCTCATGAAAAAATGAATGTGTGTGTGTGTGTGTGTGTGTGTGTGTGTGTGTGTGTGTGTGTGTGTGTGTGTGTGTGTGTGTGTGTGTGTGTGTGTGTGTGTGTGAGTGTGACAGCTCCCCCTGAAGATAACTAGGTAGATACAACTTGCGGGGGATGAAGGTGGCGGGGGAAGCATGCCTGCATTCTGACCCGACCAGGCCAGGCCCTTGGCTTGCTCATCAGGTAAGCACAGACTTTCAGGCATCGGCAGTTGCATCTCCTCAGGATTGTCCTCCTTTTTGCCCACCCACCATGCTTCCGAGAAAACAACCTGCATAGTGCGGACAATTTATCTTTCTGCCGACCTTCCTGCCGACCGACATGCCTGTGCAGAGCTTCAAATGTCTCCTGTTCTGCTCTGAGGATGTCATTACCACGAGCAGCATCAATACTGCCGCCATGGACATACATAGTTGCCAAATCTGTATCATGATGTGAGTCTACCAGGAGGCCGCGGGGGGGGGGGGGGGGGGGAGGGGCACGGCCATGTACCTTCCATTTTACACTAACTCCCAAAGAAGGAAGGAAGCCAAAAGGAGGGAAGGATAAGGACCACAGACCGGTCCATTGAAAGCATGAATCCAGAAGGACACACGTTTTTTGCTCATTAGCACTGGCCCAGTAAGGTGCAATGCTAATCATTCGGACGGAAGTGATCTGTATGACCTTGTCTTTGGAAGGGTGAGAGTAAAAGTGTGTGCTCCACAGCACGAAAGGCATACCATGCTTTCAAGCACGTCTTCACAGAGGATATCCTTTTTGCCAATTCTGAGGACCATGTACTTGTTGCTGGGGAAAACGATTGTCCCAAAGAACTTCAGCCGACCTTCTGGGAAGTCCAGGTACAAGACAGGATTCTTGGTGTCAAGATTAGCAAGTGTTCCCTGTACGGCAACAAAAACCACCTTCCCCATTTGCTCACAGCCCAGTTCATGTCTGATCAGTGCAGTTAGAGTACAGACCACTCACCAGCTTTCCTGCTGCTAGGTTCGCAAATTGCGCATTGATGTTGAATAAGTACCTGCATTAAGACGCACTTGTTCTGGTTCAGGATTGTGATAATGATACGTGCACCCTGCTTTCTGCTTCAGAGCCAATGTTCCTTACCTTCCTTTTCTGGTTGATCCCTTCTTCGCTATGTCTTTCCCATCTGCATCAAGCAAAACTGCGGACGAGCCGGGTATCAGATCAGTGTCTCAACTGTACAAGATTTCCGGAGTAAACAGCTGCCAGCGACCTGGGGGTTTCTCACCCTTGCCTGGTTTGATCGTCTTGACATTCAACAGTTTAGCCTTTGCTATCAAACCCTGCTCATATGCCAATGTTGTTAGCCTCCTGGATTCTTCGCTGGCTTGATTCTGTTCAAGATCTCCGTCATCTTCTTTTATCTTCCGTTTTGGAGCCATGAATCTACTATTCAATCGAAACCCTAAACAATGAATGCGGTTGGACAAGAGATGTTCAGGGTGCGGCCCAAGCTCGACATGTTTGACCAATGCCATCTGCCTCCGGATATCCAAGGAAAATTTGAATCTCATGTCGATCTCAACAGGTCGAGTTAGAAGTCAAGCAACGATACACATCACCCTGGTCAGGTGGGAAAGGAAAAGGACAGGACGTTTGGCTGTATAAAGAAATTTCAGATTCGAATAATGTTAACTCCTATCGGCCAAAACAATATCGCTGAGCAGTAGGATCCCAGTCGTGGCAACCGGCTCCGACTTACACACCTCATTATTGAACAGCCTTCAAAGATTGTTAGTGTAGTCGGGGTCTTGCTCATAGCCATCTTTCACAACATTTTTCTCCTGATCAAGCGTGGAGAGCGTGCGGAACTGCAGACGAAGAGCCCATTCGACACTTGAGCAACTGTACTGAACAAATCCTGATCAGCTTCTAATTGGTGAAGAATACGGTGCAAAGATTAATCGTCATTTATCGTGTTGGTGAAGCAGAGGGTGTCTAGCTTCTAAACGTAAAGACCAACTTGCGGCAGTCAGGCTTGTATAACTCTCCCAGTATGACCTTGTTTGAACAAGATCAGTGTAATTAATTTTAAGCGCGAGGGACTACCTGATTGGGCACATTGTAAAGAAAGTGCAAATTCAGTTGATATCCTAGTTATGGCAAATGTTTTGTTGAAACCTGACTGGTGAAGAGTTAGAGGCGGATCCGGAGAATACCTTCATGTCCTGAGGCCTTTCTAAGATTGCAAGCTTGCTTGGAATTTCATGACTTCACATGGCACAGGGCACTAGTAACGGCAGCCGCCGACCTCTTCCCCCCTCCGAAGATGGCATCCCCTGAACTTGGGACCGCTTGCAATTGCTTGCGAATGACATGGATGGGACAACAATTATAGAAGTGATACCGGTACCGTACATCGCTTGCGCTTTCAGCGCATGGGTACGTAGCTGTGCACTATACCCAATACTGTTTGACCAATGGTGTCATTGCAGATTGGACACCAAGAGATACAGGTGAAGGCTCCCTGGCCAGGGGTTTGCAACCAATCTGTGAAGAACATATATTTAATATTAAGATTGAAGCCTATCATGTGCAAAAATGTATATTTGTGCACATGTGTGCACACGCGCGCATGCGTGCACGCACGCACGCACGCACGCACGCACACACACACACACACACACACACACACACACACACACACACACACACACACACACACACACACACACACACACACACACACACACACACATGGCATAGTCCCACTTGGACCTGGCGAAACATCAGTGGCTTTCCTCGATGGTGTCAATTGGGTCCATTGATTAGCACTGCCATTTCGCAGTGTCAATGCTAAATCAGTGATGCTCCCATGAGAAGTTCTCATTGAGAACTCGTCCTCGATGTTGTCCCTCTGTCGACCGTGATCAATGAATCATGAAGATCGTTGACAATGATCTGCACACCCCCCACAGTCCCGGCTCTTTGAAGCATCTCCCGTGGCTTTTTAAGCTGAGCCACTCAGCTCTCTAGTAAGCAATGATGGTTTAAGGAGACGGGTACGGCCCAGGGTCCCTTGACCTGAAAGCAATGTCGCAGGACAGGGCGTCGCCATTGGTGCAATCCGGCTGGAGTTGTAGACAAATGTCCTTGGGGCACCGCTTGATTTTATTTTTTGGAATCTTATTTATACTGATTTGGCCAATAGTTACCTTCCCTACGCAATTTTCAGTTGACAGATATCGGGAATGCCGTGGGCCAGTAACAGATCCCAGCCCGAGGTTGGAACCGTGGAGTCGGAAATTTGCAGATAATCTAGCTGCAGAAATGAAAGATTTGGAGCTCAAAAAGCAGGTACGTAATGTGATGGTGTGGGGCAACCGAGGATGCTTTGGCTTCGACGATTTCTTGGCAACTCAAAACTGTTTGTGGTGGATGTCATAGGTGCTAGACCTTATCTTCCTTGGAGGTGAGGCCTGCATGAGCTGAACTGCTCTTATTGGAATAACCTGCCCTCTGTTTACATTTAGACTTTGACACATGTGTTGCCCTGATTGCAGATTCCATAACAGAGACATGGTGCCCTCCCGGTTGACGATGGATTGGTAGCTATGTGCAATCTCACCTTTCAAACAATCTCATGAATCTGTGGCAGTATTTTTGGGGATGCTCAATGCTCCAAAAAGGGTACTTAGGGCAGTAGTCTGAACGGGATTTGATGTGAGACAGGAGGGGCACTGACATGGGAAGGGAATGCACCAGATGCGAGGGAGTTCCCGATGTATTTAAAGAGTACTTCTTGAGAAGATTCCCACGAACTGAAGTGCTTGCAGTGGGAGGTAAGCCTCTCATTACTTGTGCTTCACTCCACTGAACATATCAGAGGACTAGCCGAGTTATGTTTTGCTTTGGACCGATTCTGAAACTGTAATTGAAGGGGCTCCAAAAGTTGCTGGTCTCCATGCTCTATGTTGCGGCTGAAGAGGAAGGACAACAGTGGTTCTCAAGACTGTTTCTTTAAATGTAGCTGCGATTCACACTGGTCTGTATAATAATCGGCTTCTTGCCTTCCCAGGCATTTCTGCTGGAATGGGCGAGAACCCCTGCTTAGAGCGGTGATCTTATAAGAGCGCTTTAAACAATTGGCTTAATCTTGGTTGCACTGGCTTGCCATGGAGTGCGAAGGAATTGATCTATCAAATAATTTAGCCTTTTAGGAGCTTGAGCTGATTGTTAGTTTTTTAGTAGTCATCAAATGCTTTCACTGGAGGGGTCAACCGCAACAGGTCTGTATGGAGCCAGCCTTTGCATTCTATGCCTGCAAGTCTGATCAACTCTGGGCATGGGAAATGCCCATCTCAGCAGTTGGAAAATTTAATATATAGTAAGGGCCTCAACAGGCAAAATTGGGCGTGGTTTTTGAGCAGGGGACCAGGTGGCACATGTGGAGTGGCGCCTTAGAAATGGGGAGATGCCAGTAAAGACGGGGCCGCACGCTTTTGTGCTAATGATTGGGACAAATGATCTTGGTGCTGCTGCTTGCTTGCCAGGAGAAGCGCCTATCCTGGCTGCAGTTCCGGGCGTCATATTTCGGTACCGTCCCTCCCTCCTGTTCAGAAGAAGGGGCGGGGGGAGAAAGGGCCAGGGTGTGTAACGAGAAGTATATGATGCCTGTTTGGAGAAGGGGGGGGGTGGGATGAGGGTGTCCATAACGTCATATCCTTTCCCACCGTCCCCCCCCCCCGGGGGGGCGCACAAAGGGGCTGGGAAGAGCTTGTTCATAATCTGCTGTACCTAGATGTACATTTAGAAAGGAAGGGGTACTGGATCTTGCTGCATGTCACAACAGGGGGGGGGGGAGGTTGTTTCGCGACACTTTAATTGTTCTACCCGCCGTCGCTTTGCTTTATACCACCATTGCCGTGTAATGGTGAGAAGGACAGTGGCTAGGGTCGCATCCTTCCTTCTCCCCGCTTTTCCCCAGAGAGGTGCCTTTTCCAAGTGCCATCTCTCCCCTTTCTCAGTCTACAAGGCTATGCGTCTCTTACCCACTGTTATGCGGCTCTTCGTTACACTTCCGTGGAACAAGGTTTTCAATCAGCTTTCAGAGACATTGACCATTCAGGACCTTGGGTGCAATGGCCAGGACTGCTGTTGCGGGATGTACTGAGTAATCCTAGCTTGTTCTTGCTTTTCCCTTCATATGTGTTCCGGAGTACAACACAGAATCCTGTACATTGTCTTTTGGGATCATCGGGCTTTGCTCTGTCCCCATCGTCAATTTTTCCGAGTATCAGGAAAGGTACATTTGCAACTGAGATTCCGGAGGAGGCAGACAAGTTGCAGATCATGTTTGCAGGATTGAGCGCTTGCTGGCTCTGATTCACGAGAAGCAGCCGCAAGCCCGGGTGCTGCTACTGGGGGTGCTCCCTAGGGGCGGTGAAGAGCCATCCACCTTCTATGCTTGGCCTTCCAAATACACCAGAGCCGTTCGGCAGCTCAATGGCGAACTTCACGCCTTGGCAAAGGAATCGGACTACATCACCTTCTTAGACTGCGGAGGGGCCGTCACCCCTGATGGGCAGGTCCACCCCTTACTGTTGAAAGTGCGCATTTATGAGATGTTTAAGGGACATCATGGCCCGCTGTCCTCATTACTCTCTACAGGGCCAACAAAGTCAGAAAGGGGGTTTAAATAGCATTCCCATGTTTCTCTTGTTAATCTCTGGTGTCCCCTTTCACCTCGGCCTCTCAGAATCCTGCAGCGGTTCCCACCACCAATTCGTTTTGCTTTTTCCTCCTCTGCTCGGCCCTCTTTTCTCATTCAACGGATTTTTTCCTTTCGGTTTTACTGCTTTGATGATTTACTGCTTTACTGCTTTTCATTTGCTTTTAGCACCGTCAAATCCCCTTTCTTGGTCTGAGCATCAGCGCCTGATGGGCGCATCATAGGCCGCAGTTTTCTTCCGGTGTCTAGCCTGTCTCATGTGTGTCTCTGTGAACTTGGCATTTGCGAGTTTTAGTGCTTGTTAGAATTACTGATACTTTGAACAGCAGATAGGCGGGATGTAAAATGAGGGTGGCGAAAGGCAGCGATCCAGAGGGTCGGAAGGCTGGGCAGAAAAAACTAAATGCTGTGCTTGACATGCTCATATGTTGGTGGTCTCAAGACTGACACTGGCGTAGAAATGAGAGCCAGGGAAATGGGAGCATCTAGACGAGTCAAATAGGCCGAGGCGATGTTGTTTGTGTGTGGTCCCACATGCGCGCACTGGAGCCATGACTTGTACTGTCCGTGTGTTGGCTTTTCAAGATTTGGAGGGTGAATACC